>JXCR01147647.1:111563-207573 GCA_002079205.1 Phalaenopsis hybrid cultivar
GATGAAAGTTGTTTTGAAGTTGATTTGATGGTTAATTTGAATGGATTTTGATGGATTTGAGTTTAGACCTAAATTAAGCCTTTAAGGGTTAAATTTGGGTCTAACTTGAGCTAGCTTTGGGCTAAGCTCAAATTAATTGTTGTGTTTGGTCAAAAATGACCTTATAAAGGATTTTCAACAAAAATTGGATGCTAATTTGAGGTCTAAGGCATTCAATTGTTGAAATTTGGGGTGTTAGCCAATATTGGGGCTAATTTGGGGATTTTGTCAAAGATGGTCAAATTGACCAAATTGGACCATGGTGTAGTTGGACAAAATAAAATTGGGAATCTTTTGGATTTATTGAGATTTTTTTTAAATTTTTTGGAATTTTTGGATTTTGGGTCATGGAGGGGTATTTTGGTAATTTGGTCATTTTTGTCAGTTTTGGCAAATTTTGATGTATTCAAGGTGTTNAACCCTATAAAAACTCTTCTTGAGCTTTTCCATAATGATCTTACCTTCTAAACATTAGAGGTTAGGACCAATATGTGGAACCTCAAGTTGAGCAAAGAGAAGAATTTTGAATTTCTAATGGTGAGGATACCTTTTCTAGTTTTCTAAGACTAGTCAATAGGAAAGTCCTATGGCTAGACCTAGGCTACTAAAGAAGTTTCTAGACCTCAACCAAAAGTGAGGTCAACACTAATTCCTTGGTTAGGTTGGGAGGATACTAGCCAACAATCTAATGCTCCCACTACTCCCTCACCTGAGGGCTAACAATCTCGCATTCGTTTCCAATCACATGTACCAAATTGGGGATTTTAATTTGTCACCTTAAAATCTTCAATTCTGCATTAAACAAAGTATATTTCCCTACTTATTTGCACACAATCCCATGGATGACATACTCTCCCATGGAATTGAATGGGATTCTCACCTTATTGTAAAAATCATAGCCCTTTCAGATCATATGTTTCTCAACAAATTTTAACCTTTCAATTGGCCAAATCAAAAGGTAAATCAAGACCAGAGTTCGAATCATCACAAATTATTGGCATTTAAAACCTTATAAAACAAAATCAACCTTCACAAAACCAAATCTCATTATAGGGGAAAGGATAAAGAAGAATAATCAAAATTCAAGAGAAGAATACGACAAAACACGGATTTCATATATAAAAATAAGTTTACAAAACTAAGAACGAAAGAAGACAACTTTTCTTACACTCCTTCTGAAGAAAATCCCTAGAAGTTCTCTTTAAGCACTTTCTCTCTTTATAATCACAATCAATTATCTCCTAGAAATTTAATGAAAAAAAAATCTCTCACCTTCTCTCTCCTCTTACAACCCTAGAAGAAAATCATCTCTTCTCCAAAGCATTCCTCTCACTCTCATGCCACACACACACACACACTTTTTGCCCTAGACTTCCTTCTCTTTTATTAGAGGCTACCTTCCTCCAAAAAGAATTCAAAATTCCCTAAAAAATTATCTCCAAAAGTCAAACCTTTTGAATTCCAAAAGACATGTCCATTGATTCAAGGGACATATCCCTTCATTAAAGAGTCTTCCAAAGTGTCTAGATGCATTGAATCACTTCATGGGGCGTTTGAATCGTTTGAAGTCTTCAAAATCTGCTCAAAATTTGTCCCAAATTACCTTAATCCGTCTTATATCTTCTCTGGCACCTGAGGCACCAGCCTCAGGCAACAATTACCTAGATTCTGGCACCTCAGGCGCCACCCTGTAGCAGGTCCACTATTTTGCTCTGTTTCAGCTCCGTTTTGCCTCATTTCAGTTGTGTTTCACTCTTAACACATATAACTACAAAATAAACATGAAAATAAACTTTCTTTAAAGTGTAATTTAATTTTAAAACATGTGAGAAATGTAAAGTAGATTAATCATAGAAAGACATATCAAAATGTACCAAGTCAGAATTTTCTTTCTTGCTTGTTTTTACTCAAAAGCGCACCCTTTTTGCTTCATTTTCTCCAAAAGTTCATTTCTTTTACCTGAAACCAAAAAAATGCAAAATGCCTTCCTTTAAAGTGTAATATCATTACAAATTATTAAAATTGAGCATAAAAATATATAAAAAAAAGGTAATTTTTAAGGATGTCAAAATCCCACAAACTTAAAGGTTACATGTCGTCAAGTGACTCTTTCACTATATAAAAATATAACTTAGGATAGAGATTAACTTATAAACTTCTATACTTTAGTTTAATAAATAAAATAATATAATATATATAATTTTTTTAATAACTTAGAATAAATCTATAAGTATAAGAATACTTAGTAGTCAAATCTAAGATTTCTGAATTTTCATTCATTTAAAGAAGATCTGTAATTTGCTATATCAAGGATACTTAGAATAACTATATAGAAAAGAATTTCATGAGAACTTTACTATTAAGGGTGTTAATACTCAAATACAAGTTTAGAATATGTAATAAAGTTTTTTCGTCAAGTTGATTTTAGTGAAGTCATTTTTTTATTAGGCATCTCATGATTTTCCTCACATTCTTCTTTTTTTTTTCTTTTTCTTTTTTTTTTTATATTCAATATCTTTTCATTCCTTTCTTTTCTTTTCTTTTCAGGTGAGGATTACTATATCTAGATAGTCTTTAATAATTTTGAACTTCACTATCCTCTTCTTAAAGTTAAAACTTTTTACCTTTCTTCACTTTATAAATTCATATTAGTTTTGATGATTTTTTCATATAGTCTCATTGTTTTCTTCCTACATGAAACTCTAAGATTCTTAATACTTCAAAAATACAATTTTCTTTACTTTAAATATAAAAATATAGTCTTATCATTTCATACCAAATATCTTTACTTTAGAGTTGACCTTTGTTAATAAAAACTTTTACCAAGATTTACCATAATATTTACAAACATAAATATAGTCTTTTAAAGTTAAACTCTAATATCTAAGGTCATGTTAAATTAATTTTAAAAATATTGTCAGTTGAAGATAAATAAAATTTAGTTTACTTCTTTTTAAAAGAAATTTTTCTATCCTCCAAACTTGATTTTTAATTATTTTACACTTAATTCCATAAAATGTAGCAGGAGGAAAAAGTAAAAGTTGAATATACGAACTACTACAACATCCCATCAAATTCATATAAGTGCATAATAAGGATAGAATGACTGAAGGAGAAAGTAAATCTAGCCTAGAACCAGCTTGCAATAATATTAAAATAAAATTAAGTATGCTAACTTTAAAATATATTTTTATTCCTACCCCCAAACATGATTTTAAACATGTATAACTTTAAATACAAAAAATAGAAGCAGGAGGAGAAATAGTTTAGAAATCCTATCTATCACAAACATCTACAAGTATTCATCAGGGCAAAACAATCTGCAGTAGAAAGTAAGTCTAAACTAAAACCTGCTTGATAAAATGGAAAGAATGGTCTAATAAACAAAACATGTATCAACATAGGAATATATATTTATGTGTTCTTCAAATCATTATATTATTGTAACACAAACTCAAACACACATGATAAATAATGTCAATTCTTCCCTTAACTCATTGCATCTCACTAACCTATTTCCAATTTCTAACGGAATCACTAAACATATATATTGGGTACTTATAAATAATTTTATAGATTCTAATCCTAAAGATTAGACTATCCCTAAGATATTGGTTCATGAGCACCAACCTTATGCATCACCTTATCCCAATAATTAAGCACCTCTAGTAGTCATAAAGATAGTGTAAAATCATCCACATGTTACTCATCGAGTAAGTTCATGGCTCCTACCAAATGAAATTAAGGTCAAAGAAAGGAAGTAAAAAAATTGATATGGAACTTTCACTGTTAAAATTCATAGTCTCTTATAAAACTCAAGTCTGAGTGAGATCCGAGTTATAGTGGACTCGTCAATCCAACTACTACAAGAGAACATACAAGTTTAACCATTTTAACAAGTTAAAAATCACCTCCCTCATGACACATAAAAATTAGATCAAACCAATAATAATCTAAACATCTACCAATTATCAATCAAACTGATCAATCCACACTAAAGCAAGCACAATAAAATACTAACAATCATAACTCTCAAGCACACTAAATAAAACCACACTGATAACTATGGGTTGCCTCCCTTAAAGTGCTTTGTTTAATGTTGCCAACCCGATAAATGATTCCATCTGGATCAAAATTTTATTTATGTAATCCTTGATCAATCACCCAATCTTTACCAAATCCAGGGATTCCTACGAAGTCCTCAAATTTAAAATTTTCTTTCTGCTCTTCCTTTCTTAGATTAATTCATAACCTTGTTCCTCATATTCCTTTCTAGATCCAATATTCTACTAGTGATTTTCTAAATTTTCATATTAATATCTTCTTTAAACTTTAAAAGAAATGAATTTTTATAAGATACTTCAAGATCTCCCCAATTTTGGATCAGATTCTCTCTAAATTTTTTCAAATTCTAGATCAAATTCTTCTTGGTTACTTTTTTATTGAGGGTTGTCTTTTAATTTTTCTTCTTGGTGCTGAGTAAATGGTAGAGGCAGTCTTTCTGTATTTATCTTAGTTGAGGAAATATGTTTCTCTAATTCCTTAGTAATTTTTTACATTGAGTTTCAATTTTTTTATCCTCATCTCTCAACACAAAGTTCTTTTGAAACATTTTCTCAAATTCTCTTCTAAATTTTAGTTCGATAATTTTATATTGATTATCATTCATCTCCTTAGGTTTATCTCAGGGTCACTAGGTAAAATCTCTGGGGGTAACTCTTAATTGCATTAATAATTTGCCCCAGTTAATTTTTTATATTCATTATTGTGGCCCCTTGACTTTCCAACAAACTCGCCAATTAAATCACATCCTCTTGTAACAGTAACACCTCCTCATTATGTGGGTTGGAGTTAAATCCATGAGGAAAATAAAGTTCATTATTAAAATCACTCTGACTATTCCAACTGCCTGTCTGATTAAATTGATTATCTTCCCAAAATTGGTCTTCTCCTAATAATTTTCCCAACATGGATTGTAATAATCGGAATAACAATTATGTATCTCATGGCCAGTTTCAATCTTGTTCACCTCACTTTTGGTTGAGGTCTAGTTTCCTCTTTAGTATCCTTAGGTCTAGAAATAGGACTTTCCAATTGACTATTCTTAGAGGATTACAAAAGAAACTCTTACCATTAGAAATTCTAAACTCTTCTCTACTCAACTTGAAGTTCCACATATTGGTCCTAACCTGCACTTAGTAGGTATTCTACCCTCTTCTCTACTCAACTTGAAGTTCCACATATTGGTCCTAACCTCTAGCACTTAGTAGGTGGGACAATATACGAGAGCTCAAGGAGAGTTCCCATAAGTTTTCTTGCCCTTAGGGTGGACTCTAGGTGTTGTTCTTGAGCTAGTGCATACACTATCACTCACTTGCACATTACACCCCCACTCACAACCCTAAAACAAAACTTGTTAACTCTGATCCCTTAACCTTTTGGGAGACACATGTAGATGGTCCCATAGACTCACTAGCCCTAGGCTAGGGTTTAAATAAGACCAGTACATAGAGGACTCAAATGGAGATTCCGTTAGTCCATAGCTCAAATAAGGTGGTTGGCACCTTAATTTCACCAAAATACCTAACTTAGCCATTTGCCCCCAAAATTTACCCAATTTACTAAAACACCCTCAAACCTTAAGTTTGACAAAATTCCTAATTTCACCAAAAATACCCAAATTTGTTCAAAAAGTATCTCAAACCATTTGAAACCATCCAAATTGCCCAAAAGCTCCCAAACTTGCCAGAATTACCAAAATACCCCCAAAATTGCCTAAATTACGAAAATACCCATGTTGGCTCAAACTTTCCCAAAACCTTCAAAATAATTTCAAATGATCCCAAAACCAATTTGGACCCTTCAATTGAACCCAATTTGACCAATTTGGCTCCTTTTGCCCAAATGCCCCAAATTTCCCTTAAAGGCCCAATTACCCCAATCACCCCAATTGTCCACCAATTTGATTTCAATTTCCGATAATTTCAATTTTAAACTCAAATTCATCATGAAAAAAATTTAAACCAAATCCAAATCCAATTGACCCAAACTTTGAGCCCAATTTCACCCAAGTCCCCAATTTTACCTCAATTTGGCCTTGTCTCCAAATGTCAACTAATTAAATGACCAAATCCCAAAATTGACACCCAATTAATGTTGAAAACTATTCATAACTTTTCCTTAGACCATTTTAAACCCTCAATTTGGACTTAGCCTAACTTAAACCCAAGTCTAACCCAACAACCCCAAATTGATCAAATGCCCAAATTCCTTCAAATTGACCCTCCAAATCAATTCAAAATCACTCCAAATATTTTCTAAACTCTTTATGACAATCATATACACCAAATTAATCAATAAATTGAGTATAATGTCATGATTAGCTTAACCTAAACCCAACTTTAGGCCAATTTGACCCAAATTGAACCCATGCATCAAAATTGTCCAAGACATGCCGAATTGATCAAGCCAAAGCTTCTACAACCAACTTTTGGACCCTAGTGACCAGGCTAGAATCTCCTAGCCCACCCTAGATGAGCTATGGACCAATCATCCCTTGGTTTAAGGAATGTCCCTATATTTGGCCTAAACCTGAAGTATCTTTTTCGTCATTGCTTACTCTTAGGAGTTAATCATAATTAGCCACCGCTTGACTTCCCTGAGCCAAGAGGTGACTAGAACTTGGCCAACCACCACCTCAGCCACCAAAAATAGTCAGCCTAAAGGAGTCCAAGTTGACTAAAACCCAAAATTGAACTCACCTAAGCTAGCTAAGCTTGATTGGCCGTTAGGGCCTTTCTTCCCTCCACCTAGGCAGCACCCTGGCCACCTCAACTTAGCCTGAGAGACACCATAGCCTATTCTATTTAAACCACCCCCTCCATGACCATGGGAGAGAGCTAGCAAATTTCCTTGGGGAGACTCTATCCAATTGCTTCCAGAGACTCTCCAAGAACTCCTCAGCTTAATCCTACTGTTTTCCCCCTCTGGTTCCCACTGTGGAGCTCAATTTTGAGTTCAAAATTTCAGCCCAAACCATGACATATTTCCCCACACCTCCACAGTCCACCAAAGTTTAATTAACTGTGCCCACATCATCACCAGAGTGGAGGAGTTGATTTCCCACAGAAGCCCCATCTCAGAGAGCCCTAACATAGACTTTGATCAACCCTAGACAATGGCCTTGACAAAATCATACCTAGACAATTCGTTCGTCTCAAGAAAGTGAAGGTGCAGGAACAAATCTAAAGTGACTTGGTTGAGTCTAGCTCAAGATCTTAAGGTTTTAGTATGAACGGCTTATAGGTTAGGACATTTGAAGACGATGAACAGATGCCATCTGATCATGCGTTTATCCAATTGACGGTCTTGATGGAGCCGGATGAGCGGATGGGATGAAAAGGCGGGCTGACGAGATGACTACGTAGCTGGCGGCGTCGAATAGCATAGCGCCGCGTGGAGACTTCGGAGCTGCCGAGGATGATGTGGCGCCACGTGTTTAAGTAAAAAAATATTTATTTTATGATTTTATTTAAATATTAGAACTTCAAAAATTCATATCAAGGTGTAAAAAAATCAAAAAAAAAAAAAATACTCGCTTGCTTAGTGAACATAGGAGAATAATGTGAACTAAAGATAAAAATTATTTGTTTACTCTTTGATTTTTAATTAATTAAATACTCTCTGTCTTATTTCAATTCATCATGGCTAAGAATTGCTCACCATAGCTTGAAATTTTGAGGGTTTATTCCATGTGACAGAGGCTATGTTCTTCGATTTTTCCAAGGTTAGAGGACATCTCTGTGCTTATAACTCTAATTTTCATGCTAAGATGACTATTATGGCTCAAATTAATTATATAAATTAAAATATCTCTTGGAGAAATATGGGGTAAATTTTAGTAGGTTTCTTGTGGTCAGAAAAGTCAATGAAAAATATCATGATAGCTTGAATAATTTTGTGAATTTCTATGATTAAGTTTGTGTATATATCTTATATTAATTTATTTAACTTAAATATTCATAAGAAAATAACAAAATTAATTCCACATTGTGTGTAAAAATATGTTAGTCCACTCTAAAAATTTGAAAATTATTTGATTAAGTTTAAGCACTAAAGTTGATTTTTCAAGAAGCATAGTATTTTTGTACAAAAATAATTATATTAAATTAAATACACTTAGAAAAATTATGAAAAGTGATTTTTTGAGTTCCTTGTGATTAGGAGCATTTAAAAAAAATAAAAATCACTTTTAATAAAATACTTTATTTCTTAGCTTTATTTTGAATTAAAAATAATTAAAAATTCCAAAAATCCAAAAATATTTCAAAATGTTTCTAATTATTTCTTAATCACATGAGACTCATTAAAATATTTTTCCTAATTTTTCTAAGTTAAAAATAAATTTCCAAAGGCTTAAAAATGTATTTCCCTTATTTTCTCATTAAAATAACTATAATAAATAAATTAAAATTATACAAATATAAAATTTATTTCTCTGAGTTCTCTGGACTCAAAGATGTTTACGAAAAATGTAAAAATAAAATTTCCTATTTAAAACATATTTTCCATTTAATTAAATAATAAAAAACAAATAAATAATTATAAAATTAAATTAAAACTTAATTTAGAAAATCATAGTATTTTGCCTAAGTGTTTTCTCTGACTTTTGGGAACCTCTAATACTTTTCTCATAAACCAAAAGCTTTACTTTGATCATTTAAAGAAAAAAGAAAAATCCTATTTTCTAAGTTAAAAAAATTGTTTAAATTAAAATCTTAAAAACAACATTTTATCCCTCTGATGTTTTCATTACTCTATGAATAAGGTACTCTAAATTCTCTTAAGTCACTTGAATTATGCTTTATGAGTTATGAGGTAAAGAGCCCCAAGGGTACAGTGGTCATTCTAGATTTTAGTTCCTTAATCAAAATTTAGGATTAATCTAAAGGGAAAATGGGTAATTTTGATCCTAATGAATATGTTTGGATAATTGAAACATAATGGGTAAAAAGTAGAAACCAACTTGCCGCCTTCCCATGATAAAGATAAAATTTTAAATTTTCTAAATTATCATATTTAAGATTTTATCAAAGATCAAATAGTTTCCAAGTGATGGGCTTAAACGAGGGAGATGATGTTTCACTCATGATTAAGTCCACAATTAATGTTGATCTGACTTCTTTTAATCATAATCCACATCACCTAAATTAAAATTCTAAATCTTTATTTATCCTTCTCCCATTAGATTTAAAGGGCTTGGTAGTGTTCTTGGCTTGATATTTAATTCATTTGATGGGATTTAGAATATAATATGACTAATGATTAACACTACAAGCCTAGCCTTAGTCTTGGGTACCAAAGTCCTTAATGACCGAAACTTGCCTTAGGGGCATTCACCTACGTAACTTTTAATTGAAATATCAACTTATTAATTGGGTACCCTATCCTCGGGGCGATCAAAATATCAAAGTTTACTGAGTAATGGGATAATTTTAATTTGACATGGAATGATTAATAAAACAATATGATAAGTTCAAAATGAACTCAAATGTTTCGAGACATCTTTAAAGCAGTTCAGGGTCATTCCACGAACACTTTATAATCTCTTGAATATTTTGAAGAATAAATTGAACTTGCTATATCTTATTCTAAAATTAACCATTAAGATCGTTCGGGACTCAATAAGTCATACTTGAGGTTTGTTAGTTATACCTTCAACTGCTCAAAACTTGCATATCTTACTTTGTCCCATGCAAAAATAAATAAATGTTGCAAAAGACTAACATTTCAGCTGGAATGTTGAGAAGATGACATGTACGCTTTTCTAGTGTTATTTAATTTCTGTCATATTACTTTTTGTAAATATTGAAACTGCTTGGGTAAGTACCTTGCTTCACTTTTAAAATCAAAACATCTTTTTCAAAAATTAATCAAGATTTTCAAAAACAAACATTTAATTATTTCAATGGTAACCATAAATCCTTTGAAATTTCACTAAATTTAAAATTTCCTTTTGAATTTACGGGAGTCTCTCGGAGGAGGTAATCCACGGTTGCTAACGAGATCTCCTCGGTTTAAATGGGTTTCATTACCCATTTAAGCTAAATAAATTCAAAAGAAATTAGTGACACCAGAATGAGGGAATCATGGGATCCTAACTGGTGTTGCTCTAATCAACATTAACACTCCCCATGCTATTTAAATAACTATAACTTTAGGAAACATTTGATTTGACATCAAAAGTTGACACATTAAAGAACTTGACCTCTAAACCTGATACTTCTCTCAATATTTACAATTTGACACTTCTAAATATAAACTTGCTAAGACGAGGAGGTTGGACCTAGCGTTGTGGGCAGCACGACCAGCTTCAACAGCAAAACATGCCTACACCAACTCAAACATTCCTTAAAATTAAACAACCGAGCCATAGAATTTTGAGATTGTCCATCTAGTGTGGCATAAATAATTAAATTTTATTTAGGCCTTTGTATAATTTTGCTATACAACATAAGCCCTAACTCGCTTTAGGATTTCGAGGTTGTAGTTTGTTACAAACTGAACCCTCACATCTTCTAGGTTATTTGTGTGACCGTCTCACATAAATGTAAGCCCTAATTAATAAAATTAACAAGATGAAACTCTTAATTCTTCTCAAAATTGAAACCGAACCATATGATAGATTGGGAAGTCACCGAGGTT
This sequence comes from Phalaenopsis hybrid cultivar, assembly GCA_002079205.1. NCBI lineage: Eukaryota > Viridiplantae > Streptophyta > Magnoliopsida > Asparagales > Orchidaceae > Phalaenopsis > Phalaenopsis hybrid cultivar. The sequence goes on from JXCR01147647.1 coordinate 122,307, forward strand.
CTCCTCAAGATCCATGACATCCCCTAGTTTTTCTTCCTTTGGATTCTAAAAATAAATGTTCCAATTTTGAGTCATTCCCCTTTCACACTTCTTTTTCTGATCTCTTTGAAAAGTACTATCCTTTGAAATTTTAGAAGACAATATCCATTGATTTGTATCAAGTTTTCTTAGGTAACTTCGGTTCTCTAGGATGTAATTAACATTAAGGGCTTGCCCATATAGGAAGATTTTTTGAACCCAACTTAATATAAACCTTATTTAATTTTTTATATTAAATATAGAAACGTGTCAGCTTATAATAGAATGGTTTTGCAGACCAAAAGGATGTCATATATTTCTTAGTTTATTTTATTGAGCCTCACTATCAAGTCATGTTCCATCTTTCAAGATAGATACATAGCCTGAGGTGTAGTGCTCTTTCATGTAAACGATAAGGATATATATATACATACATACATATATGAATGGAAGTTAGATATATATACATACATATTGTCCCGCTTTGGAAGAACATTTAATTTATATATATCTAGAAGGGGACTTTTTACAGAAGTTCCACTAGTTAGTAGAAGAATTCCCCCCCACTGGACTTCCTTTTATCCAGTGATCGTTTGCCTATCCCTTATCTTAGAAAGTATGTGTAATAGGTTAGAGAGGTGCTTNGCAAATTAAAACAACAACGAGAAGAAGAAAACCAGTGACAGAAGTGCAGAAATTACAATTAGGGGTACACTCTATGAAGGCAGAAAGAGCAAGAAAAAGTTCTCCAAATCATAGAGGAAGAACTAGATCAAGATCTAAGCCTTCCCCACACCCTCCACCTAATGATTAATCTACTTTGCTGGAATATAAGGGGGATGGCTAATCATCTTTCCCTAAAAAGAGTTCTCTACCTGAATTTTAAATACAAGCTGTGGTGTATTGTTATTCTTGAACCTATGGTTCACAAGAATCCCCAAAATCTGATTAAAAAGTTTGTTGGTTTCACCCATTTTGGGATTGCTAACAATAAAATTTGGTTTTTTTGCAGAAAATAGATCAATTCAAATATTCTAATTGATCATCCACAATTTGTCCACCTTTCGTTCAATATGAATGGACATAAGGATGAAGCCACTTTCATATATGCCGGTTGCACAAAGGATGCCAGAAAGGAGCAGTGGAATAGGTTGATTAACATCAGCCAACAGATGGACTCTCCATGGCTGGTGAGGGGAGATTTCAATTGTATCACTTCTACTGCTGAAAAATCTGGAGGAAGAGTCCCAAATTTTGTTAAGATGAACACCTTTAGTGACAATATCCATAGGGCTGGTCTCTTTGACCTGGGCTTCAAGGGGCCTGCTTTCACTTGGAAAAGGGGAGCCATTTGGGAGAGGCCTGATATAATGTTGGTAAATGATGCATGGTTTAAACAATTCCTCCTCACCTTTGTTACTCATCTTAGTCTTGCTAGCTCAGATCATAGACCTATGCTTATCAACATTACTTCTACTGATAATCATACCTACTCCCCCTCTTTTAGATATCTTAACATGTGGGATGCACACCCTTCTTACAACAAGTACATTGCTGATTTATGGAAAGGAGTTTCACATCCTGCCCCCATTATCAAGTTAAGTTTATTGCAAATCAAAATTTCCAAAGCCCTTGAAAATTGGAGTTGGGAAACTTTTGGAAATGTGCATGCCAAAGTGCAGGAGGCTGAAAATGAAGTCAAAAAATTGGAGCATGAGGAACAGATTGGCATTGTGGAGGAAAAGGAATTGCTGATTGCTCAGAACAACCTTCTTAGTGCCATTGAATATCAGGAAAAATTCCTTAAACAGAAGGCTGCTATGAATATTTTCACTGATGGGGATAGAAACACCAAATTTTTTCATGCTTATATAAAATATAAGAGAAAGTGCAATACCATCCATGCTATTCAAAATGCTAATGGTCAGTGGCTACATGATAATGCTGATATAGCCAATGATGCCATAAGTTATTACAAAGACTTGCTAAATCAGGAACATCACTTCAAACCCCCTATTGAGAAGGCACATTTCCTTGCTGAACGGAACTATACCGCTAGCCTCAAACTCACAGATATCCCTAATGAAAAGGAAATTTGGAATGCAATCAGCTCAATAGAAAATAACAAATATGTTGGCCCTAATGGCTTCACTATTGAATTTTACAAAAAGTTCTAGGAGATTATAAAGGCTGATATTATTGCTGCAGTAACAAGCTTCTTTCAAGGCAATAATCTTCCAAAGTATTTTTGTGCTTGCACCACTATACTGATTCCTAAATCTAATATACAACAGAATTGGAACCACTTTAGGCCTATTTTTTTGACCACTGTCATTAGTAAAACTATCAGCAAAATCATTGTTAATAGGCTACAACCTCACCTTGATTCCTAATCAAACAGCTTTTGTGAAAGGAAGGTCCATAATTGATAACACTTTTCTGGCTCAAGAATTATTACAGGACTTGGATAAAACATGTAGAGGGGGCAATATTGTCTATAATCTAGACTTAAGGAAAGCTTATGATACCATAAGCTGGGATTTCATAATGGAAGTCCTAATTGTCATCTGATTAGGAAGTGGTTACACAACAATGATCACTCTATTTTGATAAATGGGCAAGGGCTGCTAGAGGGTTAAAGCAAGGGGATCCATTATCACCCACCATTTTCATACTTGCTATTGATTACTTATCTAGAACTCTTGATGAAGATCTTCTGAATCACAGCCACAATAGATACCATCACAGATCCAACATAGCCATTACCCGTTTAATGTATGCTGATGACATAATGGTCTTTTCTAGAGCTAATAAGAATTCTATCAAAAAAGTTTTCCAGACACTACAAAAGTTCCAAGCTCACTCAGGAATGTCCTTCAATCCAGCAAAGTGTCAGATGGTCTTTTATAAACATGCCTCTTCTACTCACAAACAATGGGCATCTGAATACACTGGTTTTAGAATTTCTCAACTCCCAATTAAGTACCTAGGGGTGCTTCTTATCACTGGTAGAACTAGAAAAATTCAATTTGAAGAGGTTTTGAACAAAATTTCAAGTTTTCTCAATGGGTGGACACAGACTTTCTTATCTAATGGGGGAAGAATTACTTTGTTAAAAAGCATTCTCACTACCTTCCCTTCTTACATACTTTAGATGACTACCATAAAGAAAATCACTCAAATGCAGCTGGAGAGAATTTTTAATAAATTCCTGTGGTCTGGTCAAAGACAGCAAATGCATTGGGCTTCCTGGAGAAAAGCAGCTAAACCTCAAATTGCAGGGGGAATTGGCTTTAAGGATCTTGATCAACTCCTTCAAGTTAATTTGTGTAAGCTCTGGATTAAGTTTAGGACCCTAAACTCCCTATGGCAAAATTCATGTGGGGTAAGTATTGAAAAGATCAACACCCCACACTAGTCCTAAGGAAAATTGGTGATTCTAGAATCTGGGTGAAAATGTTGAAAATCAGACAAATTGCTGAAAGCAGCTACAGTTGGGAATTGGGTAATGGGGAAATCAAGTTTTGGCTTGACAATTGGTGTCCCAAAGACTGGTTATCCCCCACTACCAATATCTATAATATTGATTTGAAAGTGACGGATTGCTGGGATGGTGATGAATGGTCCCTGGGTAAGTTATCAAATCTTCTGCAACCTCACTCTATTACCAAAGTGGCAAGTATAAAATTTAACAGAAGTACAACAGATAAAATCTTATGGTAGACTACTTCCCACCAAAGCCTCACTAAAGCCATATATTTCAAAACTTTCAGTTGGGAGCAAACACCCTAGGGTGATCATTTATGGAATAAATTCCTATCCCCTTCTATGTCCTTCTTCTGTTGGAGAATATTTCATAAAATGATCCCTACTGATGACATTCTCAAGCTGAAGGGATTGAAGGGTCCCTTTAAAAGCTGGCTATGTAAGAAGGAAGAGGAAACTCTGAATCATTTATTCTTTGAATGCAACTTTGCTTAACTGGTTTGGAAACAATTCCTGAATCAGTTGACAGTTGATGAGAAAGAGTTCACATAGGATAGGCTGGTCAATTGTTGGTTACACTGGAAGATAAGAAAGTATGTTGCTATTCCTTTCACCATTGCTTGGTTCATCTGGGTGGAAAAAAACATGGTCAAATTTGAAGAAGCATTCTAAAGAAGTAATCCATAACAATTATAAAGATAGTGGGAGAAAGTGGGTCACCTTGTTTTAGTCCTCTAGTAGCTGTGAAAACCCCCTTGAGTTGGCCATTGATTAGGATGGAGTGGTTGTTGTTAATAAGCCACCTTTGGATGAGATTTTTGAATTTTGGTTGAAAACCTCTAGTTGCAAGTATCCCTAAGATGAAATTCCAGTCAATGGCGTCATAAGCCTTCTTGATATCTAATTTGTAAATGAGGTTGCCCCCTCTACTAATTTTATCTAAATCCAGAGTGAGTTCTTGTTCCAACAATACATTATCATTAATGGATCTACCTTTAATGAAGGCAGTTTTATTTGGACAGATAATCTTGTCAAGATGCTGTTGAAGTCTTCTCACAACGATCTTGCTTATGAGTTTTCTTATGATAGAAGTAAGGCTTATAGGCTTGTAGTGTTCCCAAGTCTTCTGCAAATCTCCTTTAGGGGTTAGCACAGTAGATGTGTTACTAAAATAGCTTGGGAGATTGACTCCCTGAAGAAACTCTTATTTGCCTCTACCACCTCCTTCTTGATGATGTGCCATGCCTTTTTATAGAAGTCAGTAATGAAGCCATCAGGGCTAGCTTCTTTAGAGCTATCAATTGTGTTCAAGGCTTCCCAAATTTCCTCATCAGAAGGGAGTTCAGTAAGATTCAGCTGACCAGTGTAACTTGATTCTTCAGCAAAGTATTCTTCATAGTCAGTATTGAGATCAGCAGAAGAGTTCAGGAGGGATCTCTAGTACTTAACAACATCCTTAGCTATAAGTTCATTATCGTTAAGCCATCTGCCCACAGTAGAATATATGGAGTGTATGGTATTGCACTTCCTCTTGTAACTTATATAGGCATGGTAGAACTTAGTGTTTCTGTCCGCTTCAGTAAAATGTTAACAGAAGCTTTTTGTTTGAGCAGCATATCCTGGATGTCAATAGCTTTATTCAGATTGGTCTGGGAAGTAAGCAACTCTGTTTGAGTGGCAGAATTATTCTGAACACCAGCCTCAAGCCTCTCAACCTCTTTCTCAGCAGATAAGACATTGGAAAATACATTCCCAAAAGTTTCCGAACCCCACTTCCTCAATGCTTTGCTAGTTTTCTGATGCAGATGGCTTAGCTTAATTAAAGGGTCAGTGTGTTCAATTCCCATCCAGTTAGAAGCCACACAGTTAATGAAAAGGGGGTGGGTAGACCACATGTTTAGATATCTGAAAGGTGGGTGGAGTGAGGTAGTACTTAGTGAAGTTATGGAGCTGAGGAGTGGTCTGTGGTCTGAACCAGTGAGGGTTAGGTGAGTAACAAAAGTTAGGAGGTAATGTTTTTACTTATGGTCATTAACTAACATCCTGTCAAGTCTCTCCCATAGAAGACCCCTCTTCCAAGTGAACTTAGGACCCTGGTATCCCAAATCAAACAGAACAACCTGCTGATTTTGGTCATTAAAATAAGTCATTTTGGATAGGTTGGGAGGTCTCCCTCCAAATTTCTCAGCTGCATTAGTGATACAATTGAAATCTCCACCTACTATCCAAGGAGAATCCATATTAGTGCTGATGAGATGTAAGCCCACCCAAAGCTCCTGTCTATCAGCTTTCAGACTACCAACATAAATAAAAGTAGCATACTCCAGATGGCCTTGTACAAGCAGTAAAAGATGTATGAACTGAAGATGATCCATTATAATGCTCTACTGTATTTCTTTCCTACAAAAGAACCAAATTTTATTATTTTTGTTAGCATAGTGTGAAAATCCAAGGAATCTTTGAATAATTTTCTGTGAGTTATGCTGAACCAAAGGTTCAAGAATAGAAAAGCACCACTGTTTATATTATGGAAACCATGGAAGCCATGACCAGTTCTAGAAGGAGGGGTAAATCCATCTCCTTTATATGATAAACCTTTTGTGTTGGAATGTTAGTGGATTTTCACATCCTAAATCCCTCAATAGACTTATTTCCTTGAATAGGATGTATAAGTTTTGGTTTGTTGCAGTTTTGGAGCCTATGGTGTCCAAATATCCTCAGAAAATCCTCAAAAAAATTCTCTGGCTTTTCTCATTTTGCTAATCTGAATAATAAAATTTGGTTACTCCATAAACAGGAAGTAAGGTGTTAAATTTTGTGGGATCATCCACAATTCCTTCACATCAAATTTAACTTTGGGGGTCAGGAAGATCTGGCTACATTTGTTTATGCTGGAAGCTCATCAAGAGCCAAAGTGGAGCTATGGGAGTGCATTCATGATATCAGCAATTCCTGTAACTCATTATGGATGGTGGGTGGGGATTTCAACTCCAATTATGCCCCTTCTGAAAAATTAGGTGGCATCCCACCTGATTCCATATCTATGAACAACTTTAATGATAACATTAGCTTGGCTGGCTTATTTGATCTTGGTTTCACTGGACCCAAGTTTACTTGGAGGTGAGGACCTTAATGGGAAAGATTGGATAGAATCTTTGTTAACTCTCTCTGACTGAATGAATGTTTACATATTTTTGTCCAACACCTTAGCATGACAGGTTCTGACCATAAGCTCTTACTTATCACTATTTTTGCATCTCCAATCAAGCACAATGCTAGCTTTAGATATCTCAACATGTGGTCTTCTCACAATGATTTTCTTAATCAAATCTCTTTGGGGAGGAGAGAATGTCACCACTCTAATCCTCTGATCAATCTTTGGATGCTGTAAAAGAAGATTGACAAACAATTATCTTATTGGAACTGGGCTGTTGTGGGGGATATTAATTTTAGAGTAAAGGAGGCTGAAATGGACGTGCGTGATATGGAGACTAGGCTTGAGAACAATCCTGATACTGAAATGCATTTATTGCTAGCTAATGAAAATCTGATGAATGCTATTTGTATGTAGGAGGAATTCTATGCTCAAAAAAGGGGACAGAAACACTAAGTACTTTCATGCTTGTATAAACTATAGGAGGAGATGCAACACCATTTAAGAGATTAAGGATCCCTATGGGCACTGGATTTCATCTGAAGACTTAATTGCAACTAGTGTTATTCAGTATTTTCAAACTCTATTCACTCAACCTCCTGTCACCAGACTTCCAATTCAACAAGTTCTATTAGATCAGAGTTACACAAGAAACCTGGACTTGGCATCTATCCTAGGGGAATTGGAAATTTGGTCAGCCTTGACCTCAATTGAGAGCTCCAAAGTGGTAGGCCTAGATGGATTCTAAGCAGATTTCTACAAGAAAGCTTGGAAGATCATCAAAGGGGATATTATTGAGGCAGTACAAAGCTTTTTCAAAGGGATGGAATTGCCTAACTATTTTAAATTCTCTACCATCACCTTAATTCCCAAAAACAACTCCAAGATCTTTTGGGATCAGTTCAGGCCTATAAGTCTCACTAATGTACTATCCAAAATTATCAGCAAGGTTATTTCCAACAAATGGCAGCCTCATTTACCTCATCTCATTAGTGAAAATCAATCAGCTTTTGTGCAAGGAAGAAGTATAGTGGAGAATGTCCTCTTGGCTCAAGAATTAGTTCTGGATTTGGACAATCAGTGTAGAGGAGGGAATCTAATTTTCAAACTTGACATCCAAAAGGTCTATGATACCATACACTGGGATTTCATTGAGGAGGTGCTATCAGCAAGGGGATTCTCTCAACCCTTTATTTCCTTGATCCTAAGGTGGCTTACTAATAATTATCATTCTATTTTTATTAATGGGAAGTCTCATGGCTTCTTCACTGCTTCTAGAGGCACCAAGCAAGGTGACCCTTTATCCCCAACTCTCATACTTGCTTTTGATTACTTATCTAAACTATTGAATCATTTAATGGCCAAAGCTCCTCACTCTTTATATAGCCACAGATCTAACATTGTTGTTAACCACTTAGCCTTTGCTGATGATGTTATTATATTTGCCAAAGCCACTAAACCTGCAGTTAAATTGCTTTTTCAATGTATGGAGAATTTTCAAGCTAGCTCTGGAATGAAGTTTCATATACAGAAATGCCAAGTAGTTTTTAGTAAAAGGGTGAAACCAGAAATCAAGCATTGGATTTTAGATCTTACTGGCTTTTTCTCTAGTTCTTTTACTCTGAAATACTTGGGTACTTTATTGCTCGAACGGAGGACTAGGCAAGTCCAATTTGATGATATTCTACTTAAAGTCCAAGATAAACTGAACAACTGGTCTAATACTTTCCACCTAATGAAGGAAGAATTACACTCCTCAAAAGTATTTTGGCAGCTCTTCCATCTTATATATCACAAGTTTCTGTTATGAAGAAATCCGTTCAAACTACTCTTGAATGAGCTTTCAACAGATTCCGTTGGGTAGGCCAGAGAAAGCAAGTGCATTGGGTAAGATGACAAAGAGTTTGTGGCAGTGCTAGAGCTGGAGGACTGGGGTTTAAAAGTTTCCAACAGATCTCCCAAATCAACTTTTGCAAACTTTGGGTTATGTTTAGAGCACAAAGTTCCATTTGGGCTAAATTTTTGAAAGGTAAGTACTGCAAAGATCTGCATCCTTCTCTTGTGACTAATAGATTGGGGGATTCAAAAACTTGGAAGAACATGTTGAAGATGAGAACTAAGGCTGAACAACTTTTCATTTGGGATAAAGGGTAAGGCTAACTCATTGTTTTGCTAGATAATTGGTCTGGAGAAGGCATCCTCCCTCCATTAACTGGCTCTCAATTCAACCCTACAACACAGGTGGCTGACCTTTGGCCTGATGGTGAATGGAACCAGCAAGCTCTTCGGAATATCCTTGATAATAGATTGCTCAATATTGTTCTGAAGAAACTTATTGACAGATCCAAGAATGATAAACTTACTGTGAAGAAGAAGGTCTCTTAGACTTTTTCAGCTTCCATTGCTAACTTCTGCTTTCCTCAATAGGAGTTTTCCTGGACTAAAAGTGTTTGGAACAAGTTCCTTTCTCCTTCCATGGCCTTTTTCTATTAGAAATTATTCTATGGCTTCATTCCCACTGATGATATTTTCAAACTAAAAGGCTTAAGAGGTCCTTCAAGATGTTGCCTGTGTAAAACTAAAGAGGAATCCCTCCACCATTTGTTCTTCAAATTCTCTAATGTTCAGCAAGTCTGGAATCTCTTGTTACCTAAACTGAAACTTAATACCATTCAGTTGTCCTGGGATGATTTTAATATAAGCTGGAAAGACTGGCAGGATCAATCTCTCCCTCCCATCCCTTGTGTCATTGCTTGGTTTGTTTAGATGGCCAGAAATAAGCTGAAGTTTGATGAAGCCAAAGTGGATGCCACTGTCATTGCCACTAATTGCTACAGCTATCTAAAGAAACTGTACTGTCATAGGAAACTTCCTGAAATCCTATGCACAACCTCCCTCAACTGTTCAAGGAAATTTCAAGCTATCCATGTTCATTGGAGCTGCCCTCCTAAGAGTTGGGTCAAAGTCAACACTGATGGAAGCTTCTTTCTCCTAATGCAGGCGTTGGTGGGGTTTTCAGAAATGCTAGAGGTGAATGTCTACTATATTTTCGGTCTCCTGTCAGGGCTGAGGACCCTTTGGAAGCTGAAGCCCAAGCTGTTTATTGGGCATTGTTCATGGCCAAAAAGTGTAGATGGAATCAATTAATGGTGGAAACTGACTCCACGACTTTAATTAACATCTATGAAGGGAGAATATCTACCCTTGGTATCTGATTTATTGGATCACTGTCATACACACCTTGAGCTTGGAGATTAAGTTGTCCCTTTCTCATACATATAGGGAGGGTAACAGACTTGCTAATTGGCTTGCTAAGGCTGACCTCCATACTCAGAATCCCTTCTTTGATACTTGTACCACTCCCCCTTTAGAATTACTATTGAAAGGAGATCTTGTTGATATTCCTTTCCTTAGAGTTATTCCACTTTAACTGTTGGGAAGTGCCTTGTTTTTGCCTTCCTTTTTGTATCTCTTTTATTTTAATGAAATAGGAGCCTAGTCTCCTNTGGTTTCTTCTTCTCTGCTGGAAGTTTGGTTTGCTGTAGTTCTCTTTTTCTTTGGGTTTCCTCAGCTTTCTTTGCTTTTTGCTTTCTGGTTTTCTGGTTTTCTTCTTGGGATTCTTTCTCTGGTTTTTGGTGTCATCACTTGGTCTGTGGCGGTGACCAGACTGGCTGCTGGTGCTGTTTTTATGTTCTGAAGTCTTCTTTGCTGAAGTGGTTGATGTGGAAGTGCTTCTCTACTACTTGGGTTACTGTTCCATTGGGTTGTTGGGTTGGTTCTTCTGGTTATTTTCTGGTTTCTCCTTTTTCCAGTGTTTTCATGGCTACAAACATTGATTGGTTTCTCCTTTTTCCAGTGTTTAGGCCACTTATGCTGGGGTGGTCGGTCACTCTAAGGAGAATTTACAAAATATGGATAAGTTAATATTTCCACAGGAATTTCATGACACTTTAGCTGGCAAAAGGATTTCTCCCTGTATTCACCCTCTTGAGTGTAAAGAAGGGGAGCCTACAGTTTATTTTTCACCTCAGGAGGTTATTTCTTTAAATGAAGAGGTTAACCTCACTTTGGTGGGTAAATTCCAACTTGTTCATCTTAAGATGGAACTTGTAAGGAGCTTTTTTGAGTCTTGAACTTTAATGGTGCTTGGCAACTGGGTTTACTAGATGGCAGGAATTTACTCATTCAATTAACAGTTGAAGAAGATTATGCTAGGCTCTTTGCCAAACAATCATTAATTATTGGGGGGGATACCATGAAATTAATGAAATGGACCCCTGGCTTTGGCAAAGAACCTCCTGTAGTTCCTCTTTGGTTCAAGCTTCCTGGTCTCCACATTCCTTATTTCAAGATGAATGCTCTTTTTAATATTGGGTTTGCTTTAGGCAGACTCCTTAAAGTAGATGCTCATACTTTTAACAAGGCAAGGCCAGCTCTTGCTAGAATCCTCATTGAAAGAGATATCACCTTACCTGAAGTTAAAAGAGTGTGGATAGGCTCCGAACAAGAAGGCTTTTGGCAGGAGGTGATCCTAGAACAAAGGCCTTGTTACTATCAACATTGTAAGACGTTTGGACACACTATAGATAGATGCTATAGGCTGCATCCTCCAGTTAAAAGAAAAACTTCTTCCATGAAGAACAATGACCCCACTCAGTTGCCTCCTAGGGATAATGTGGATGGCTTACAGGATGAGTCACAGAGCTCTCCAACTCCTTTTGTTTCTAATAATCCTCTTTCTCTTCCCCAGGGAGTGCTAAGAGAGGAACCCAACATTATCACCATAATTTACCCTACATTTAACTCCATTGAGGAGAGGTTGCAGGATTCACTCCTGGAAAAGCATTTGGAACCTCAGCTTCCTGTTGTTGAGGGAGAGAAAGTTACTGCATTAAACCAACTTCTGGGGGAAGATTGGATTGTGCAGACTTCTAAGAGAAAGAAGAAACAGACCACAAAATCTCAAAGATTACAAATGGAGGCTGCTTCCATTGGCAATAATCTGAAGGTTGGATCCTCTCCTGGTCCCTCTAGAGGGAGGACAAGATTTAGATCACAACCTTCACTCCATATTTCTCCTCCCAATGTTTAAGTTCTCTCTTTTTCGGTGTTTGGCCTCAGGTCATTTTAAGTCTTTCAAAATACTTTTAACTTTTTTCTTTAGCTTCAGTTGTAATGTTTTGAGTTCTGGTTTCTCTCTCCTTTGGCTGATTGTAGATTTTTGTTAGTTTTTCTATATCCTCTATCTCAAAAGATATGAGAGTCCTTTTGATCTCTTTATTTTGTTTCAGTTCAGCAATTTATTGTTCTTTCTTCCCTTGAGGGGTTTTTGGTCAACTTTTTAGGCTGTTGTGATAGCAGCTATGTGATCACCTTTCTCTTATATAATTGATGATTAAATTGATGTGTTGGAATATCAGGGGGACATCTGATAAAAAATCCTTGATCAGAATTAAGTAGTTGGCCAGGAAGAATAGGTTATTATGCTTTACTATTTTGAACCATTGGTTCAAAGTACTCCTTGAAGATTTAGAATGCACTTCCCAAGTTTCAGCTGCAGTTACAATATTAATAACAAAATATGGTTTTTCTATAAAAGGAATCTTAATGTTCAGATCTTGGGTGATCAGCCTCAATTTCTACATATCAAGCTACTTTGGGATTTTCTAAATTTTGAGACTATCTTTATTTATGCTGGTAGTTCTACTAGTGATAACGTCACCTTGTGGCAATAAATTAAGCAGCTGAAATATTCTATTAATGGACCTTGGATTATTGGTGGAGATTTTAATAGTGTAGCTAGATTGAATGAAAATGGGGTGGGAAGCCTGTAGATATCAACCAAATGTTACTTCTTAATCAAAACAGCAGGAATACTGATCTTGCTGAACTTCCACATCAGGGACCTCTTGATACTTAGAGGAGAGGTAAACTTTTTGAGAGAATTGATAGGTTCCTAGTTAGTCATGCTTGGCTAGATACCAACTTTATGACTATTGTCTCCCATCTTCCTTACACTTGCTCTGATCATAGGCCTTTGTTAATCTCTATATCCCCTAATCTTTTTTCTCCCATACCAAGGTTCAGATTCTTTAATGTGTGGGTGGAGCATCCTGATGTTCTTCCCTTTATTAAGTCTGTTTGGCTTCCTGTTTCATCCTTTCCTCCTTAGATTAGAATGTGGCAAATTTAGAAAAAGGTTGTTAAACTGCTGCAAGCTTAGAATTTGAACAATTTTGGTAACCTTACAGTAAAAGTTGAAGAGGCTGAAGCTGTTGTTAAACAAACTGAATTAAACATTCAGATGGGGCTCTCTGATGAACAAACCCTAATCTTATCTAATGCTAATCTTTTTCAAGCTATTCATTGGGAGGAGGAATTTTATAAACAAAAGGCTACGATTAAAAAGTTTGTTGATGGGGAGAGGAATACAAGGTTATGCCATGCCTGTATTAAACAAAGAAGACATTCTAACAACATCCCGAAGATTAAAAATAATAGTGGCAATTGGATTCAGGGTGTTGATCTACTTCATAGGGATGCTATAAATCACTTTCAGACTCTTTTATCTGAACCTCATAATTCTAGTCTTCAAAACTTTGATCCTAGTCTGCTTAATGATAATTTCTCTTAAATTCACTGCTTGGACATAACTTTTGTTCTTGCTGAAGAAGAAATTTGGCAAGCTTTATGTTCTATTGATGGTGATATAGTGGCTGGTGCTGATGGTTTTACTTTACCTTTTACAAAAAAGCTTGGGAGGTGGTGAAATTTGACATTGTGGAGGTTGTTCAAGCCTTCTTCAGAGGGAAGGATATGCCATAATATTTTGATCAGTCCACCATAATTTTAATCCCCAAGGGGGATCAGAAATCTAGTTTGGATCATTTTAGACCCATATCTCTTACAACTGTGCTGTCTAAGCTTATTAACAAACTTTTGGTTTTCAGATTAAAACCACATTTATCTTGGATGATTTCTCCTAATCAGTCTGCTTTTGTTACAGGTAGACAAATTGCTGATAATGTTCTACTTACTTAGGAGCTCTTTCTTGATAATGACAAGCCTTGCAGGGGGGTAACCTCATGTATAAGCTTGATGTTTCTAAAGCTTATGATACTATCAATTGGAATTTTGTTTTGGAGGTTCTTAAAGCAAGGGGGTTTTAAAATTTTTTATGTCAGATTAATCATAGATGGCTTAATAATAATTCTTACACCATTCTTCTTAATGGGAATTCTCAAGGGCAGTTCCAAGCTACTAGGGGTATCAAACAAGGGGACCCTCTTTCTCCCTACATTATCATTTTTGGCTATGGACTATTTATCAAGGCTTCTTAACCTGAATTTTTCTAAAAGGGAGTATATCAGATTTGCTAGAAAAGCTAATTATTTTATAAGTCATTTATGTTATGCTGATGACTTCATATTGTTTTCTAATGCTTCAAAACCAGCAGTGAAGAAGGTTTTTAGTTTGTTGAACCTGTTTCAACAGATTTCTGGTCTTTCTCTGAACAAAAAAAAATGCCAACTCATCTTTAACAATAAGCTTAATGCTGTAGTAAAAATTGGGTTAAAGAATTCACTGGATTTAAATCTGCTACCAGCCCTTTTGTTTATCTTGGGGTACAATTAATTAAAGGCAGGAAGAAGCAAACTCAATTTGATGAGCTTGTTTCTAAAAATTCCAAACAAATCTTTTGTTGGACTAATTCTTATTTGTCACAAGGGGAAGATTAACCTTAATCAAAAGCATCCTGGCTTCTTTTCCTATGTACATTATGCAAATGCTGAAGATGAAAAAAGGTACACAAAATACCTTGGAGGTGATGTTGAACAAATTATTGTGGGAAGGAAAACACAAACAAGCTCACTGGCTTAGCTGGGATAAGCATTGCCTACCTCTTGTTGCAGGGGGGCTTGGTATGAAATCATTTAAACAACTTCATGATATCTTCTACTGGAAACTCTCTATCAAATTTAGAGAGCAGAAATCTTTGTGGGCTAACTATATGAAGTTGAAATATTGCAAGCACTCTCATCCAACAACTATCTGCAGAAAACCTGGGGATTCTAGAATTTGGACTGAACTCCTACACATCAGAAATGTGGCTGAAGATCTTTTTACCTGGGATGTGGGAGAAGGAAAAATTGATTTTTGGCTGAACAACTGGCTACTTGAATGTAAGTTGGAGCCACCTGCCTCTCTGGGCTCAGCTATCAGCCTTCCTATTCAATTATGTTGGAATGGTCATTATTGGAATAAAGATATGTTGGCTTCTTTAGTGAATCCTGAACAATTGTATCAAATCCTTAAGATCCCAGTCACTCCACATAAGCCAGATAGAATTATGACAAAAAATCCTCCTCATACCTCTCTTACCAAATTTGCATATTATCAATTAAACACATGGCATCAGAAGGATTGGGGTCAAGCCATGTGGGTGAAATATCTCAGCCCCTCTATGTCCTTCTTCAATTGGAGATGTTTTCATAGAATTATTCCCAATGATGATATACTTAAACTCAAGGGTTTAAAAGGACCTTCCAGATGTAGTTTATGCTGTTAACATGAGGAATTCTTTAATCATTTATTCTTCTCTTGTCCTGTTGCTCAAGGGGTTTGGACACAGGTGGCATCTAAACTCAATTTCCCCTCCCATCTGTTGGTTTTTAAAAACTTTCTTGACAGTTGGAAGGTCTGAAAAGAGAACCATGCTGAAATAATCCCATTTATTACTACATGGTTCATCTGGATGGCAAGAAATAGCAGTAAATATGAGGGAAGAACTCAAAGTGCCACACAAATTGTTATTAACTGCTATGCCTATACTCTTAAGATAATCAATCTCATGGGTTACAAGATTAAATTTTATGGATGCTCCCAAGTCCTTAATACTAAAAGTTCTCCTTCTGTCAAATCACATTTCCTTCTGTTCCATTGGAGGAAACCTGTTTATCCTTGGATTAAAATCAACACTGATGGAAGTTTTAGAAGACATAATGCTGGTATTGGGGGGATTTTCAGAAATCACTTTGGGTAATGCCTACTATTTTTTCAATCACCCACTGATGCTTTAAATGCTTTACAAGCTGAAGCCTTAGCTATTGTATGGGCAATTCAAACTGCTGTTGTTATGAGATGGAACCTTTTAATTGTGGAACTGGACTCCTCCTGGCTAGTCCAGCTTTTAAAGGATAACATCTCCCCACCTTGGTTTCTTCTCCCCATTTTTAAGCAAATTGCTCACATGAAGATTACTCACAACTTACAGATTAATTGAAATTATATCTTCAGGGAGGGTAACATATGTGCTAATTGGCTTGCACATCAAGGTGCATTGACTATGTTGCCTTTAGTGAATATTACCCCCCTCTGGAGTTGGCTTTGTTGATTAATGCAGATCTGTCTGATCTGCCTAATAATAGAAGGGGGGTGTCAACTGCTAAAACTTCTAATCATTCTGCCTAGAGAGGGCTTCTTGTTTCCTTAGGACCTTGCTGATTTGGAACTTTCTATTTTATTCTTCAGCCCCTCTTGTATGGGGAAATGTTTTGACATGTTACAATTGGATTTTGTTTTCTTTTTGGTGGATCCCTTTTGGCCCCTTTTGGGTAGACCTTGGTCTCCTTTTGTGAACCAAACCCCTTCCAGCTTTTGTAACCTTTTTATTTTAGTCTAACATTAGGGAGTTTCTGGTACTCCTTAAAAAAAATATTTAAGATTTTTATTTTTTTAATAATAACTTTTTTTATATATTTTATCTCTAAATTTCATAATTTACCAAGTCTATTTAATTTATTGTTAAATTCCCTGGCAAAGGCGCAAAAAACTTGATCTTGAAAATATAGTTGTGTAAGACTTATAAAGTTGACTCTGCTTTACAATGATGCCAAAAACTTGATGTGTTACTTTATAAATAAGAAATTTAAGCAATTTATGTTGGGATTCTATGCAAGTATACAAAGCGTTATCATGTAATATAAGACTTTCTATTTAAGCCCCAAATATCGATCTCACAAGGAAGTTTTAAATTGAAATGATAAGTTAACTAGGAAATTCATTGAAATAAAACAAAATTACTGTCACTAATTTTGAATTTTTTGAGATTCTAAACTACTAGCAAAATTAAAATGAAAAATTTAAACAATAACTACTAAACTATGTTTTATGTGATGAAGTTTTCGAATATGAAATAACATATTTCCCACTATAATGAGTTTTTGGTAAAATGAGATGAGATAAATGGTTTAAATATGTATTTTGCCAAATAAAATTAATTTTAATTCTCTACCCTGATTCAGTGTTATAGAAAATATTTGGCTAGTCTCAGGTTTAGTCTTTAAATTCATGGTTAGGCTAGGAGGATACTGGCTTTCACTCCAGAGTTCCCACTTCCCTCCCCCTGAAGGCTAACACTCACTTTAGTTCTTAAACACTAAGATCAAAATGGGAATTTTAGTCTGCCACCCTAAAATCTCCAATTCTACACCCAACAAAATATATTTTCCTATTTATTTGCACTTAATTCCATGAACGAAATACCCTTCATGGAATTAAATGTGATTCTCACTCTTGTTGTAGAACTCATTCTTCATTTCTCAGATCATATATTTCACAATATATTTCAACAATTCAATTAGCCAGATCGAAAAGTAAATTAAGACTAGAGTTGAAAAACCATCACAATTTATTTTATATTTTAAAATTGGCACATCCAAATTATCTCTTCATTTCACCATATCTCAGAGTAGGGAGAAAGATAAAGGAAACTACTCAGATAATGAGAAATATACAACAAAACAAAAATTTCATATACAAAAGAAAATTCATACAAAAATAATAAACAAACAACACTTATCCGAAACTCTTTCTCAAAGCAAATCCCTTGTAGCCTCTCTTAAAAGATGTAGGAAGAAAAAATCTCTCACTTCTCTCCCTCTCTAATACTCTTAGAGAAGAATTCACACTTAAACTCACCACAAAACCTCAGAACTCTACAGAAATAAATAACTAATGGACTCTAAGTGGCTGTGGGGAATGTGGAATAGCTTGGAAGAGAGTAGAAAGCAGTCAAAGGGGGCGAAGAGAGGTCTTTTCTGATCAATTTCTACTCTAAATAGAGCCTAATGTCAGTTTTCCAATAGGTGCATCCAAAAACTCTTCAAAAAGTGTCCAAATTCGTCGAATCTTCTAGAAACAAGTCTTGCACCAAAATTGGTGCAATTGGCGCCAGTGGCCCGTGAACTCTCTGTTAAATGGCGTCATTGGTGCTGCTCTTAGCGTCGTCAGTGCTGAGGATAGTCTGGCTTCTGTCCTATAGGTCGGCGTCCATCCTGGGGCCGTCGACGCTAAGTATTTTTTCAAGAATGTCATTTTGACTCCATTTTCCATCTTTTTTGCTTCATTTTTGCTTCAAGTCCTAAAAATCAATAACCTACAATAAAACATGAAAAATGCCCTCCTTTAAAGCGTAATATCATAAAAACTGAGTATAAAATATAGGTCTAAATATGCATATATTTTTGGTGTATCAATTCCTTAACTTCTTACTATGGCTAGACTTATATATTCTCTTGTAGTAGTTGTATTGATGAGTCCACTACAATTTGGGTCTCACCCGGACTTGAGTTTTACAAGAGACATTATGAATTTTAACTATGACAATTCCATCTCAATTTTGTTACTTCTTTTTTCTTTGTTTTCATTTGATAGTAGTAGCTAACATATTTGATGAGTAACATGTCAATGAATTTACACTATCCTTATAACTGCTAGAGGTTCTTAATTAAGGAATATAAAGATTCCTGGTGTTGGTGCTCTAAAACCAATATATCAGGGATAATCTTATATTTGGAATTAGAATCTATAAAATCATTTATAAGTACACAATATATCTGTGTAGTGATTTCCTTAGAAATTGGAAGTTAGTTAGCGAGATGCAATGAGTTAAAAGAAGAATTTTCCTCATTTATCATGTGTGTTTATATTTGTGTAACAATTATATAATGATTTGGAGAACATATAAATATATATATTTCTATGCCAATCTTGTTCTGCTTGTTAGACATTTTTTTCATTTTATCGGGCATGTTTTAGCTTTGACTTACTTTCTACTGCATATTATTTTGTCCTGATGAATACTTGTAGAAGTTTGTGATAGATATAATTTCTGAACTATATTTCTACCTGCTTATATTTTATGTAATGAATGTTATACATGTTTAAAATCAAGTTTAGGGGTAGGAAGAAAAATAAATTTTAAAGTTAGTATACTTCCTTTTAGTTTAATATTATTGCAAGCATGTTTTAGGCTAAATTTACTTTCTCCTGCATTCATGCACGTATATGAATTTTATAGGATGTTACAGTAGTTACTAGATTCAATTCTTACATTTTCTTCCCGTTATATTTTATGGACTTAAGTGTAAAATTTTTAAAAATTCAAGTTTGGGGGGAAGAAAACTTTCTTTTAAAAAAATGAAGCAAACTAAATTTTATTTGTCCTCAATTAAATATATTTTTTAAAATTAATTTAACATGACCTTGGATATTAGAGTTTAAATTTAAATGACTATATTTATGTTTGTAAATATTATGGTAAAATTAGGTAAAAGTTTTTAATAACGAAGGTCAATTCTAAAGTTAAAGATATTTGATATGAAAGGATAAGACTATATTTTTCTATTTAAAGTAAAGGAAATTGTATTTTTGAAGTATTAAGAATCTTAGAGTTTCATGTAAGAAGAAAAGAATGAGACTTTATGAAAAATAATAGAACTAATATGATTTATAAAGTGAAGAAAGGTAAATAGATTTAACTTTAAGAAGAGGATAGTGAAGTTCAAAATTATTAAAGGCTATCCAGATATAGTAATCCTCATTTTAAAAAGAAAAAAAAAGGAAGGATTGAAAAGATCCTGAATAAAAAAAAATGAAAGAGAAAAAAAAAGAATATGAGAAGAAGCTTGAGGAGATGCCTAATCAAAAAATTGCTTCACTTGAATAAACTTAAGGAAAAGGCTTCATTACATTTTATAAACTTGTATTTGAATATTAGCACCTTTACTAGTAAATTTTTCATGTTTTTTTTATATGGATATTCTAAGTATCCATGATATGAAAATTTACAATTCTTCTTGAAATGAATAGAGATTCAGAAATCTTAGATTTAATTACTAAGTACTCTTAGACTTAGAATTTGAATCTAACTTATTAAAAGTTTTTATTAAATTATACTATTTTATTTATTAAACTAAAGTATAAAAGTTTATAAATTAATCTCTATCCTAAGTCATATTTTTATGTACTAAAAACGTCACTAGAGGACAAGTAACTTTAAGTTTGGGGGAGTTGACACGACTAAAAATTACCTACTTTTCATATATATTTTATGCTCAATTATAGTGATTTTTAATGATATTACACTTTAAAGGAAGGTATTTTACATATTTTTGATTTAAAGTACAAGAAATGAACTTTTGGAGAAAATGAAGCAAAAATGGTGCAATTTGGAGTAAAAATGAGCAAGAAAGAAAATTCTGACTTGACACATTTCGATATGTCTTTCTATGCTTAATCTACTTTACATTTCTCAAATATTTTTTAATGAAATTACACTTTAAGGAAAGGTTGTTTTCATGCCTATTTTGTAGGAATATCTATTAGGAGTGAAACACAACTGAAACAGGGCGAAACGGTGCCAAACGAAGTAAAATGGTGGAGGTGCAGTAGAGTGGCGCTTGACGCACTAAAATCTAGAGAACTGGAGCATGATGCTCTAGAGACAATTTTTTGCGGATTAAGGGGGTTCAAGGTGAATTTTGCACGAATTTTCAAAGGGACACTTGTTCTAAACACCCCTTGGAGTGATTCAATGCATCTAGACACTTTGGAAGTTTCTTTTATGAAGGGATATGTCTCTTGGATCAATGAACATGTCTTTTAAATTCAAAAGAGTTGACTTTTGGATAAAATTTTTGAGGGAATTTTGAAATATTTTTGGAGGGAGGCAGCATTTTATAAAAGAGAGGGAAGTCTAAGGCTTGAAGAGGAGGTTGGGTGGCGTGTGTGTGTGTGTGTGTGTGTGTGTGGAATGAGAGAGAGATGCAAGGGCTTGTAGATTTTCTTCAAGGATTGTAAGAGGAGAGGGAAGGTGAGAGATTTCTTGTTCATTACACTTCTAAGAGAGAATTGAGAGTGCTTAAAAAGAGAGAAAGGCTTGGAGAGAACTTCTAGGGATTTGCTTGGGAAAGATTGTGAGATAAGTTGTGTCTTTTATTTTTTTTTACTGTAAACCTGTTTTTATATATGAAATCCGTGTTTTGTCATATCCTGCTCATGAATTTTGAGTAGTCTTTATTATCCTTCTCCCTAGTTTGAGATATGGTGTTGTGAAGAATTGATTTGTTTTATATGGTTTTAAATGTCAATAATTTGTGATGATTTAAACTTCGATCCTCATTTATTTTTCGATCTGGCCAATTGAAATGTTAAAATGTGTTGAGAAACATATGTTCTAAAAGAGCTATGATTTCTAAAACATGGGGAGCATCACATTTGATTTCATGAGAGAGTATTTCATCAATGGGGTTGAGTGCAAATAAATAGGGAAATATACTTTGTTGGAAGTAGAATTGGAGATTTTAAGGTGACAGATTAAAATCTTCAATTTGGTCCAGTTGATTAGAAACTGATACGAGATTGTTAGCCCTCAGGTGATGAAGTAATGAGAGCTCTGGAGTGGCAGCCAATATCCTCCCAGCCTAACCACATAATTAAGGATCAAACTCTAGATTAGTCAATGTTCTTTATGTACTCGAAAGAGGGTAAAGATAAGGATTGCTCCTATTTGACAAAAAATAATATATATATATATATATATATATATNAAGTAATGAAATGCCTCCAAATTTTAACTTAGAAATCAAAATTGTTGATGCATGAGGATTGGATTTTATGGAACCATTTGTACGTTCATTTAGATTTATATATTTTGATTGCAGTGGATTATGTTTCAAAATAGATAAAAGAAATTGCTTTACATCGATATGATGCTCAGAGTGTTTTAAATTTTTTAATTAAAAATATTTTTACAAGATATAGAATGTCAAGAGTAATCATTACTAATAGAGGATCTCATTTTACAAATGCAATAATTGTAATATTGGTGGAAAAATATAATATAATGCATAAAATTGTAACTGCTTATCATCTCTAGACTAGTGGTTTGGCAGAAGTACCTAATCGTGAAGTTAAAAGAATATTGGAAAAAGTGGGAATCCTTATAAAATGGATTGATCTGCTAGATTAAATTCTACATTATGGGCATACAAGTCAGCTTATAATTGGAGCATGTATGAATGTCCACGTATAGATTAATTTTTGAGAAGACTTATCACTTACCAGTAGAATTGGAGCATAAAACTTATTGAGCTATTATGGAATTTAATTTCTATTTGAAAGATGTTGGTAATAAAAGATCATTGCAATTGAATGAGCTTGAAAAAATTAGGAATGAATCTTACGATAATGCTCAGATTTATAAAGAAAGAGTGAAAGAATAACATGATCATAAGATAATAAAAAAGGAATTAGAACATGGACTAGAAATTTTACTATATAATACAAGATTGAAATTATTCTAGGTGGAAAGGGCCATGTAAAATTGTAAAAGTTTATCTCTATAGAGCTATTAATATTGAAGATCTCAAGACTAAAAAGATATTTAAAGTGAATGAGAACAGATTGAGACTATGTTTTGATGGTCAAAGACCAGTTTATAAAGAGATTGTAATGTTCGGTCACCCAGAATAAAGACTGAGAATGTCGGGCTGATGGCATTGAACCAAGTGCTTTATGCGAGGCAAACCATATTTATTACTATTTGTTTTATTTTTATGTTCTTGTTTGAAATATTTTACGTATATTAATATATTTCTACTTCTATATATTACGTGCATTTAAGAAGTTTTACATTGAGGAGATATTTAAAAACATCTTTATGGAAGAATTTAAAATTTATTGGATCGAAATCAAAATGGCGAAATTTTTTGGATTTGGCACATGATGCGCCAGATTGGCGCCTAAAGCGCCACAATGTAGAGAGCTAGTGGTTGAAGTGCCAAAATGAACACATGAAGCACCGCAACGATGAAAATGACTTAAAATGCTTCAAAAGGCAGTTTTTGGTGATATTTGGGAAGTTATTATCCTTATAACTCCCAAAAAATGATTCTAAAGTCCTTTTTTGGAGGAAAAAGAGGGAAGAGTCACTATTTTTCAATTCCCATGGCTTCCCACTCTAAGAATTACGTTAAATTTCGAATTTTCAACTGGAGAAAGTTTATCATTTTAGATGCGCAAAAGTTACGTGATAGTTCTGGTGAAGAAGAGGATAATCAAAGAAAGGGTGGTTGTGAATGGAGGATTCAATGCACCGACTACTCGAGTTGAAGAGATTATTTCACAGAGATGCTAGAAAGTGCTTTGCTACACTACTACCACCATAGTTGTCCCTTTGGTGAAAGAGTTTTAAGAAAATCTTCATGGAATAAAACAAGGAATTGTCTATGTGTGAGGTAGGTTTGTACAATTCACTCCTTCAAGAATAAACAAGATGTTTATGATTGAAAGTGTGGATATTTTCTCCTACTCAAATTTTACCCCTACGAGAGATTATATGAAAGAACTCTATTGATAGCTTACGGATGAAGTGCAAACTAGGAGGCCATAAATGATGAAAATGTAAGTTTTTCTTCATCATTGTTAAGTCCTGCTTCTAAGGCGTGGCATTTCCTTATTGCATTGAAATTACTCCCCACCATGAAAATCAGTAAGGTAACTAAGGAGAGTGTTATTCTGAACTACTGTATTCAAACTGGAAAACTTATTAATATTGGAGCAACAATTATGAAATCAGTTTTGAGTTTAATTATCAATGGATCTGCAACTGGACTGGGACATCCATCCACTATTTTCTTGCTATGTAGACAATCGCAAGTACCTTATGAGAGTTGGGAGAAAGTGCTTCTTCCTTAGAAGCTGATGGATCCAGAAGTCTATTGCAACTGTATTGGAATGGAATATGAGAATGATATGAATGTACCAGTGGATCAAGCATCCCATAATTCATCACCTATTTAGCCTTACTTCAGTTCAAACGTACTTTTGAAAAGGATTAAGAAGATAAAAAAAGAGGTATAAAACCTTATGCATGCAACTGGAAATGTTTCTCAAATGTTGGTTCATTTGGAATGGAGACTGAAAGAACATTTTGAACATATTGGTTGTATTGAAGATGTTTTGGTACGTATGTTCAAGAAACATGCTTGGATTGGGGAAGATTCAACTGATGAATTTCCATATCGACCCTTCTACAACTTGTACTCACACTACCAATCTATGGAAGATATTCAGGAGGACGAGAGTGAAGAAGATGTTTAAACTTAATCTACGCATGAAATATTTTGCTTAATACTACTTCTTTTTGTTAATGTGTTATGTTGGTCTGCATTTGCTTTTATTGTTAAATTCTATTTATTTTTACGTTTAGTATTTTGTTGTTTAGATTTCAGTGCTAGGATGTTTTTTGGCTTTGGACACTGAAGTAGATGTTTGTTGGCTTGAAAAAAATGTTTGTTTGTAGTAATAAAGATTTTATATATAAAAGTAAGTTTTGCATTGTTTGTGAAAGTTTGGTTTTAAATTAATGTTTAAAGTATGATTTTAAATCTTTATTTGAGTTAATTTTAGTAGGAAATATAGCAACACACAACAATTTTCCACAAAAAATAAAATGTGGGAAAATTAAGGCATTGTCGACTAATGTTCCAAATTGGCGCCTTGTCGGCACTATTTAGCTAAGGAGTTTCATATTGAAAGCTATCGCCGCCTGAATCAGAATCCCGTCACCCGCTTCGGGAAGGCATATTAATTTACATATGTTTATATAGTTTTTAGAAAAATATGAAATCAAACTGACCCCATATCTTTCAACGTTTAGATGAAAGAGCACTACACCTCAAGCTATGTATCTATCCCGAAAGATAAACACAAGACTTGAGGGTGAGGCTCAATCAAATAAATAAAGAAATATACCACGTCCATTTGGTCTATGAAACTATTTTTTTTATAATCCAACAAGTTCTCTTATTTAATATGAGAAATTAAATAGGATTTATATTAAGCTAGGTTCGGAAAAGTTTCCTATAAAGGCAAGCCCTCATAGTTATTTACATCTTAGAAAACCAATATCACCTAAGAAAACTCTTAATAAAAATCAAGGGTTATTTCTTCAAAAAGTTCAAGGGAATAGGACTTTTCAAAAAAATTGGATAAAGTGGTGTGAAGGGGGAATGACTAAAATTTGGAACATTTAATTTTAGTATTCAAAGGGAGAAGAACTAGGGGATGTCACAGATCTTAAGGAGAACCTCGGTGACTTCCTAGTCTACCCTATGGTTTGGCTTCAATTTAGAGGAGCAATATTTAAATATTTCATCCTGCCAATTTTATTAATTAGGGCTTACATTCACGTGAAATGATCACATAAATAGCCTGGAAGATGTAAGAATTTTGGTCGTGACAAATGACAACCTAGAATCATAAATTGAGTTAGGGCTTATATTGTATAGCAGAGCCATACAATATCCTAAAGATAAGTTGAGGATTTATGTCTCATTAAGAGGACAACCTCAAATTCCTATGGCTTGTTGTTTAATTCTAAGGAAAGGTTTAGCTGGTGTAGACGGTCGTGCTGCCCACAATACTAGCTCACAATACTAGCTCCAAGCTCACAAACATGTTTTGCTATTGAAGATGGTCGTGTTGCCCACAATACTAGCTCCCAACTCCTTGTTGCGACAAGTTTTAGTTTTCTAATGTGTCAAGTCTTGATGTTAAATCAAGTGTTTCCTAAGGTCATGGTTATTTAAATGTTATAGGGAATATTAAAGTTGATTAGAGTGACACCGGTTAGGATCCTATGGTTCCCTCGTTCCATCACCACTATTTTATTTTAGATTCACTTAGTCCAAATGAACTTACTCAACTCAACTTAATGAGTTCCATACTTTCATTTAGACCATGGGAAATTTCGTTAGAAACCGTAGTTTACCTCCTCCAAGTGATTCCCGATCATCGGAAAGAGACGTCTTAATTTAGTTGCAATTTTTGTTTTGTTGTTTTGTGTGTGATTAAATTTTGAGTTATCTTATGTTTTGACTATTATGGCTGTGATTTTATCTTGTTTAATCTTTAGTATTGATTTTAGTTTTGACATGCAGGGTGACTTTCATCATGCAAACAAGAAACAAGAGGTACAAAAAAGTAGATGCCATAACTTAAAAGTGTATCTATCGATCCTTCTCGCTTCTCCACCTGAAAGGTTAGATTTGACAACATGAATATAATTTTGAAAGGAAATTAAATATCAGGATTAGATGAAGGTATAGCTACCAAACCCCAAGTTATGACTTTATTGAGTCTTGAAAGATCTTAGTGGATAATTTTAAAAGAAAATATATCAAGTTCAATTTGCCCTTCAAAATATCTAAGAGATTTTAAAGTGCTCGGGGCATGACCCTGAATCATTTTGAATATTCATTGAAATATTTCAAGTTTATTTTAAACTTATCATATTGTTCTATTGATCATCCAAGCTAGGTTATCTCATTGCTTAAGAAAACTTGACATTCTATTTATCCTAATGCTAGGACACTCTATTAATCAAATGATATTTCATTGAAGAGTTATGTGGATGGGTGCCCCTAAGGCAAATTTAGGTAAGTAAATGTTCTTGTAGTGTAAAGAGGTATTACTCATCAATCAGGTTATCTTCTAAATCTGACCAAATGAGTTTAAATATAAATTTTAGGTCACTACCAAGCCCCGAACAATCACAATAGGTAAAATGGTAATCAACAGAATTTTGATTTAAATGACATGCATTCTTATTGAACAATTATGGGCTTAAAATTAATGAAATATTATTTTCTAAATCAAACCCATCACTTAAGAATCTTTTAATTTTGATTAACTTTCAAGTCAAGATAATTAAGGAGAATACAATTTTGTTCTCATTATAAAAAAGGTGGCAAGTGAGTTCCTACTTCTTACCCATTATATTTCAATCATCCAAAAATGTTCATTAGGATCAAAATTGCCCCTCTTCCCTCTAATTTATCCTAAATTTTGGTTAAGGCACCAAAATCTAAAGTTACCCTTCTGCCTTCGGGGCTCTTCACTTCATATCTCTTTAATCAAAATTCAAATGACTTTGAGAATTTTTAGAGTGTCCTATCCACAGTTTAATTAAAGCATCAAAAGGGTAAATCTAGGTTTTCAAATTTTAATTTAATTTAAATAATTACTTAAATTTAGAAAGTAGTATTTTCAAAGTTGATTTTACTTAACTATTCGAAAATAAGGTTTTTTATTCATGAGAAAATCACTAGAGGTCCCCTTAGGTTAGAGAAACACTTAGACAAAATTTCATGATTTTTTTTTGAATTAAATCTTTAATTAAATTTTGTAATTATTATTGATTTTTATGATTTAATTTGAATAGAAGAGATGTTTTATTTACAAAAATTATTTTTTATATTTTTCTTAAACCTCTCTGAGCCCAAGGAACTCAAAGAAATAAATTTTGCATTTTTATAATTTTAAATTTATTTATTATAATTATTTTAATCAAAAAATAAGAAAAATTCAATTTAAAGTTTTAAAAAATTATTTTTAACTTAGAAAATTAGGAAAACTATCCTAATAAACTCTAAACGATCAGAAAATAATTAGACACATTTTTAAAAATTTTGGTATTTTTGGAATTTTTAGTTATTTTTAATTCAAAATAAGCTAAAAAATCAAGTATTTTTTTTTCAAAAATAAAATTTTCTTTTTCATAAGTTCCCTTGATTATAAGGAACTTAGAAAAATAATTTTCATAATTTTCCCAAATGTATTTAATTTAATATATTTATTTTTGTACAAAAATAGAAGATTTTTTAGAAAATCAACTTTAGTGCTCAAACATAATCAAATAATTTTTAAATTTTTACAGTGATTAAACATGATTTCTATACACAGCGTGAGATTAATTTTGTTAAATTTTAATTACCATTTAATTTAAATAAATTAACTCAAGATATATACATTTAATTAACTATAGAAATTTACAAAATAATTCAAATAATCATATCATTTTTCCTAAGCTTCCCTGACAATAAGAAACCTAATAAAATTATTCCCATAATTTTTCAAGTGATATTTTAATTTAAATAATTAAAATAACCTAAAATAGTCAACTTTACTTGAAAATTAAGGTTAGAAGCATAGAGATATCCTCTGACCTTGGAAAAATCAGAGGACATAGCCTCTATCATGAGGAATAAATGCTCAAAATTTCAAGCCATGGTCAAAAATGTTTGATCATAATGAATTAAAATACTCCAAAGAGTATTTAATTCATTAAAAATAAGAGATTCATCAAATTATTTTTATTTTTAGTCCAAATTATTGTCCTATGTTCACTGAGCAAGAGGGTATTTTTCATTTATTTTTTTATTTTTCTAGAGAAAGATATGGATTTTTGACTTTCAGACATTTAGTTTAATTAAAATAATCCATAATTTCCTGCTTAAACACGCGGAGCCAACTCACCCTACGACAGCTCCAAACTCACGCGTGGTGCTCTACCATTTGATGTCGTCATCCACCTCAACTGCCATGCGGCCCGCCTTTTCGCTCCAAGCGTT
The DNA here is from genome assembly GCA_002079205.1 of Phalaenopsis hybrid cultivar. Classification (NCBI taxonomy): domain Eukaryota; kingdom Viridiplantae; phylum Streptophyta; class Magnoliopsida; order Asparagales; family Orchidaceae; genus Phalaenopsis; species Phalaenopsis hybrid cultivar. Next base: position 150,723 of record JXCR01147647.1, read on the forward strand.
CGTCTGACTTGATCTCGTTTGTCCATCCAATACACACGCGATCAGAAGACATCTATTCATCGTCCCCAAGAGACCTAACCCGAAAACCATTCACACTAAAACCTTAAGACCTTCATCTAGTACATGGGGTTTGTTCCTAAACCTTCATCTAATCAACAAGAGCATATTAATATGGCTTATACGGTATGAAATATAGTAAATATGTATGGAGAATCAAATGAAGCACGGTTTAGGGTTGAAGTTTAATACCTTTATCTGAGAGGAAATGCCTCAATCAGATGGTTGTGGTAGCTTCCATTGGGTCTAACGAACCTCTAGATAAAGTCTTGGAACCTGTTGAATTTTCTACATATGATTTCAATCAAAGTGGATTTCAGTTGTTGGTCTAGAGCTATGTTAGAGGCGTTTTGTGAGGAGCTTTTATGGGGAATCAGCTTCTCTCACTTAGGGGATAGTGTGTGCACAATCACTTGAAGTTTGGTGGAGTGTGGAGCTATGATACAAAGTGTCTTGGTTTTCCCTGAATTTTAAACTCAAAATTGAGCTCTCATAGGGGAATCTAGAGAGGAAAAGTAGTGGGGATGAGCTTAGGAGTTCTTGGAGAGTGTCTAGAAGCAATTGGATAGAGTCTCCCCAAGGAAATTGGTTAGTCCCTTATTTGGCCATGGAGAAGGTGGCTTAAATAGAGGGGCCCGGAGTGGAGCTCAGGGCTTCAATTTGGGTTCAATTATTTGCTTAGGTGGAGGGCAAAAAATTGCATAAGCCAAGTGGGATTGGCCAGCTTGGATGGGTTTAAATAGGTTTTGATGGAGGCATGGGGGATCTCGGTTGTAGGGTTTTCCAGCAACTAGAGTGGCTGGCCAGTGCAAAGGAGGTGGTCCTATGGTCAGGTGAGCCAATGGGAGGGTTAGTTATGATTAACCTTTAATGGATTGGAATGATGGTGGAGATATTTTAGTTTAGACAAAAAAATTTGATGAAATCCCTTAATTTAGGGAACCATTAGTCCATAGCTTCCCTTGGATGGTTCAACAGGGTTTGACATGGTCCAAATGATGCACCTAGTGGCTGTGGTGGTCTTTGGTCAGCCAATTTGGCTTGGTTAAGTTAAAATTGGTGAAATGGCTCATGTGGGTCAAGTTGGCTTGAAGTTTGGTTTAGATTGTGCTAGTCATGCTATTGAGCTTAATTGATTTATAAATTTGATGTAGATGATTGTCAAAGAGGGTTTAGAGAAGAATTAGTGTGGTTTTGAGTTAATTTGGAAGTTCAATTTGGAGGAATTTGGTTTTTTAGTCAATTTGGGGGTGTTGGGTTGGATTTGGGTTTAACTTAGGCTAGGTTTGGGCTAGGTTCAAATTGATGGCTCAAAATGATCTAGGAGAATGTCATAAAGAATTTTCAACATCTTTTGGGTGCCAATTTTAAGGTTAGGGCATTCAATTTAGTGGAATTTGGGCATGTGGCTAAATTGGGGCAAATATAGAGATTTTGAATTTAGGTTGAAATTGGGTGGAGTTGATGCTTGATCAAAGCCAATTGAGGACTTCATTTGATTAGTAGGAATGTTAGGAAGAGTTTGGGATTCAAATTGAGGTAATTGAGTGGGCTATGAGGTTTAATTGGGTGAGATTGAATCATAAGGTCAAAATTGGTGGTTTTAGTTTAGATCAAAATTGAGCTTTAATTTTGTTTAAAATGATCATAGGCATGATGAATTTGAGTTTATAATTGAAATTGGGGAAAATTGGGATGAAATTTTGGGACATTTAGGGTGAATTTAGAGAAATTGGGCCTTTAGAGGCAATTTTGGAGGTTTTGGACTAGCTCTATAACAACACCTAGGGTGCCCCTTGAGGAAAATTGTGCAAGTGAGTGTAAGTGAGTGAACAAGCTCTAGAACAACACCCAAGGTCAACCCTAAGGCCAAGTAGTATTTTGAGGATGCCCCTTGAGCTCCAACATATTTAATCCACTCACTAAGTGCTAGAGTTCATGACCAATATGTGGAACTTCAAGTTGAGCAGGAAAAAGTGTAAAACTTCTAATGGTGAGAATTTCTTTTCTAGTCATCTAGAAATAGTCAACAAGAAATTTCTAGGGTTAGACCCTAGGCTACTAAGGAAGAAAAGTTGACCTCATCCAAAAGTAAGGTCAACAAATGGACCCTTAATAAGCGTGGTGTACCGGACAAGCACACCGCACGTATTGGTGTTGACCAATGAGATCAACAAGACCAGCACAGAATTCTAAGTCACCAAACCTAGAATGAAGTGTAAAATTGAGTGATAGTTGTTTCCACTAGGGAGTAATAGCTACTCTCTCTGGGGAAAAGGAACGAGATTTTTGGGACAATCGTCAGGCAAACTGGAAGTCCCAGCAAAAAGTGGATTCGAATTGAATATATCAAAGAAAGTTTAGACTTCAAAATGAAATTTTTCACTAGGAAACTGGATTGAGTAGAAAACACAAGCACATAAAATGGAATAGAGTGTTAAAGCATATCCCAAAAGTAAGAATGGGAATAGGACGTCTAAGCTTACCCTGAAAGGAGAATTAGAATTTAGGTACCGACCTCGAAAGGAGGGATCAAAATTTAGGTACTAACCTTGAAAGTGTAGGTGGGAATAGGACGTCAAAGCCTACCCCAAAAGGAGAATCAAAATACAGGTACCAACCTCAAAAGGAGGGAATCAAAATTTAGGCACTGACCTCAAAAGTGTAGATAGGAATAGGACATCTAAGCCTACCTCGAAAGGAGAATCAGAATTTAGATACCAGCCTCGAAAGGAGTGAATCAAAATTTAGGTACTGACGCCAAAACTGTAGATGGGAATAGGACTTCTAAGCCTACCCCAAAAGGAGAATTAGAATTTAGGTACCAACCTCAAAAGGAGGGAAACATAATTTAGTTACTGACCCCAAAAGTGTAGATGGGAATAGGACGTCTAAGCCTACCCCGAAGGGAGAATTGAAATTTAGGTACCTTCCTCAAAAGGAGAGAATCAGAATTTAGGTACCGACCCCAAAAGTGTAGATGGGAATTGGATGTAGAATCAGAATTTAGATACACACTTCAAAAGAGGGAATCAGAAATTAGATATTGACCCTAAAAATGTAGATGGAAATACGACGTCTAAGCTTACCCTGAATAGAGAATTGGAATTTAGGTACCAACCTCGAAAGGAGGGAATCAAAATTTAGGTATTGACCCTGAAAGGGTAGATGGGAATATGACATCTAAGCCTACCCTCAATGGAGAATCAAAATTTAGATACCGAGATCGAAAGGAGGGAATCAGAATTTAGGTACTGACCCCAAAAGTGAAGATGGGAATAGGACGTCTAAGTCTACCCCTAAAAAAGAATCAGAATTTTGGTACTGACCTTGAAAGAAGGAAAACATAATTTAGTTATGTCGGTGCTATTTTTTTGGTTGGAGTTGTCCGTAAGAAGTTATCGGTGACCGGAATCGAAATCCCGTTGCCCGCTTCGAAATGACGTTTTAATTTGCATATATATTTAGTTTTAGAAAAATATGAAATCAAACTGACACTGTAATTTTCATAGTTTAAATGAAAGAACGCTATACCTCAAATCATGTATTATCCCAAAGGATAAACACAAGACTTGAGAATGAGGCTCAATCAAATAAACTAAGGAATATATGACATCCTTTTGGTCTGCAAAACCCTTATATTTGCCGACAAGTTCTCTTATTTAATATAAAGAATTAAATAGGTTTTATATTAAGTTGGGTTCGGACATGTTTCATATAAGGGCAAGCCCCTATAGTTAATTATCTCTTAAATGACCAAATTCACCTAACAAAACTCTCGATAAAAATCATGAAATATTATCTTCAACGAATTTCAAAGGGTAGGACTCTTCAATGAGATTGAACGTAGAGGTGTGAAAGGGGATTGGTTCAAAGTTGGAACATTTTGTCGTAGAGTCCAAAGGAGGAAGAACTAGGGGATGTCATGGATCCAGAGGAGACAGTGACTTCCCAAGCTATTTTAATGTTTGGCTTCATTTCTAAGGATAAATATTTAGGTGTTTCATCCTGCTAATTTTATTAGTTAGGGCTTACATTCGTGTGAAACTATCACACAAATAGCCTGGATGATGTGAGGATTTAGGTCGTGACAAACAACAACCTTGGAATCCTAAGGCGAGTTAGGGCTTATATTGTATAGCAGGGCTAGACAAAGGCCTAAAGATAAAGTGAGGATTTACGTTGCTTACGCAAGCAACCTTGAAGTCCTATGGCTTTGCTGCTTAAGTCTAAGGAAGAAAGATTGGTTTAGTTGGGGAAGACAGGTTTTGCTGTTGAAGATGGTCGTGCTGCTCACCATGCTAGCTCCAAGCACCTCGCTCCGATGAGTTTGAGTTTTTTAGTGTGTCAAGTTATAATGTTAAATCAGGTGGTCCTACGGTTAAAGTTCTTTAAATTTTATAGGGGCATATGACACCGGTTAGGATCCTACGGCTCCCTTGTTCCGGTATCACTATTTTCTATTGGATTCAGTTAGTCTAAATGAACCTACTAAACTCAACTTAATGAGTTCCATAATTTAATTTAGACCGTGGGAAGCCTCGTTAGCAAATTCCAGATCATCAAATAGAGAAGTCTTAATTTAGTTGCAATTGTATTTTTGTGTGATGTTTGTGTTTAAATTTTGAGTTGTTTTATATTTTGAATGTTGTGGGGGTGAATTTTATCTTGGTTGATTTGTTTTAGTCTTCGTTTTAGTTTTGGTTTTGGTTTTGTGGCTATCCTGATAGTTTTAGTTCTCATGCAAGGTGGCATCGTTGTTTAGCATGCAAATTTACAGGTATAAAAGTACAGTATGAAAGTACAAGAAAGATAATGCTGAAAACTGTAAAAGCATACCTAGCGTGTCTTCTCGTTCCACCACCTGAAACTTAAAATGCATGTTAAGGCATTTATGGAGAGCAAAAAAAGTAAATTTTGGTAGTTTTCATAACCCTATGTCATATCTTGGTGGGTCCTTAAGAGTTTAGTTAAGGAAGATTTTATTAAGCAAAACATATTAAGTTGAGTAGATCTCCGAGGTATCAAACAGATCTAGAGAAAGAAGCAGGTCCGTGCTACTCTCTCGCTACCTGGTGAAAAATCTCGAGTTCTTTTAAACTTATTATGATGCTTAATAAGTTATCCTGTAAATACCCTTAATGCTCAGTGAACATTGATGTCTTAATTATCCCTAAGAATAGGTTAATTATCACATGTGATTCAATTTAAGAATTATGTGGGTGAAGACCCTTAAAGAGGCAAGTTAGTGTTGTTGGGAAACTTTGCCAAATTTTAACCCTAATTGGGCTTTTAGTGTTTGAAAGATGTTTTAATTTTCAATGATAATTACTTTTCGAATCCTCGTTTAAATGAAACTTGATTTAGCCTAAGTCACTACTAAGCCCTTAAGACATAGATGAGTGTCTTAATTAGCTTTGAAAAGATCAAGCTTTAGGTGATCATGATTCATGATTTGCATTTTATTTGAACATAAAAATAGGGATATTAAATTGATTAATTATTGACTTCAAAAGTCATACCCCTAAGTCCTAGATTCATTTTATTTTAATTAACTTCCAAATTTTAATAATTTAGAAATTTATTAGCTTATCTTTTCAATTAAGAAAGTGAGGTTGGTTTCTACCAATTAACCTTTTGTGTTTCAAACAAACCCCTAAGTCCTGGGTTCATTTTATTTTAATAAACTTCCAAATTTTAATAATTTAGAAATTTTATCTTTTTAATTAAGAAAGTGAGGTTGGTTTCTACCAATTAACCCCTAGTGTTTCAAACATCATAATTAAAAAAGTGAGGTTGGTTTCTACCAATTAACCCCTTTGTTTTTCAAACATCCAAATAAACTGATTAAGATCACTCATTTTATTTTAATAAACTCCCAAATTTTAATAATTTAGAAATTTATTAACTTATCTTTTCGAAGGAAAGTGAGATTGGTTTCTACAAATTAACCCTTTATGTTTCAAACATCAAATAAATTGATTAAGATCAGAGGTTACCCATTTCTCTGTTTAAATTAAGCCTAAAGGTTAATTACAGCTAAATTTTCAAAATTACACATTTGCCACTAAGGCTCTATCACTTCATAATTTGTCAAATTCAATTCAAATGACTTTGAAATTTTTATCCTACCTCATTCATCGTCAATTAAGACATCAGAGGAGAAAATGTGATTTTTCAGAATTTAATTTATTTCACATAATTATACAATTAAGACATCATAGAAGAAAATGTGATTTTTCAAAATTTAATTTAATTTATATAATTATTTAAGACATCAGAGAAGAAAATGTGATTTTTTAAAATTTAATTTAATCTATATAATTATTTTCATGCAATCAAATTCAATTCAAATGACTTTGAAATTTTTATCCTACCTCATTCATGGGTCAATTAAGATAGAGGAGAAAATGTGATCTTTCAAAATTTAATTTAATTTATATAATTTTTTTAATGCAAAAAAAGAAAATGTGATTTTTCAAAATTTAATTTAATTTATATAATTAATTTTATGCAAAAATAGGATAATTTCTCAAAATTTAATTTATTTTATATAATTATTTTCATGCAAAAACAGGATTTTTCAAAGAAAATTCCTGAAATTTAATTTAATTTATATAGTTATTTTCATGCAAAAATAGGATTTTTCAAAGAAAATTTCTAACTTGACCAAAGTGACTCCTAATTCCTTGAAATTTTTATTGGAGGTTGACGTAAACAAAAGAAGTATTTGGACCAAATTTCAGGATTTTTTTAGTTTTATGTGAATTTCAAGAATTATTTTAAATTTTGGGTATTTATTAAATATAAAATATTTTAAATGGAGAAAATTAAGTTTTGTATTTTTTAAAAGCTCCCTGAGGTGAGAGAACTCAGAGGAGAAGATTTTATATATTTTTTTTTAACTTTATATGATTTATTATAATTTATTTAATGAAAACACATTTTTTAGCCTATAAAAATTATCTTAAAACTTTAAAATTCAATATCTTTATTCAGAAAATCAAGAAAAATATTCTAATTATTTTTAAGTGCTTAGAAAACAATTTAGAACATTTTCATGAGTTTTATTATTTTTGTGATTTATAGAGATTTTAGTTATTTAAATATTTAAAATAGGTTAAAAGTCAAGTTTTTATTTTAAACATCATTTTACTTTTTAAAAAATACCCCTGATCACAGAGAACTCAAAAAACTAAATTTCATAATTTTTTGAGTTTATTTTGATTTTTAAAAATCATTTAAATGCCAAAAGTGATGTTTATCTTTAAAAATCAACTTAAGTTATCAAATGAACTCAAAATATTTTGAAATTTTTATGATGAATTCTCTGGATCTGGAACCATAGTGGAGATCAATCAAGTCATTCAAATGTTAATATTTTCCAAAATTAATTATTTTAATGACTTTGGGTTTGTAAAAATTAGGTATATTTTAAATCACTTGACCCATGAAATTATTTCCAAAAGCTTTCCTAGTCATGGTGGACCTTCCAAAATTTTCTTGGAATTTTCTGATCAATATGCTAATTTCCATGATTTTTTTGAGAGTATGCAAAAACTTGAAAAATATGAATCTCTGTCTAGGAACCTCCTCTGACTTTGGAAAAATCAAATGATGTTTCCCATGACAAAGGCTATAATATGCCAAAATTTCAAGCCAAGGTGATGTGTCAATATGCATGGAGAATCAAATGATTCAAAATAGTGTTTGATTAATTAAAAATAAAATATGTATCAAATGGGCTTGGAATTTATTCCACTATATTCTCCTCTGTTCACTAAGCAAGAGGGTATTTTTATTTTTATTTTTGATTTTTCTACACAAAGTTATGAATTTTTAAAGTTAGGGGTATTTAAATAAATAGAAAAAATCACTATTTATCTATTTAAACCGTGCGTGCCACCTCAATCTACGATGGCTCCGAAGCTCCACACGACGCACTCCCATTTGATGTCGCCATCCACCTCAATGCTCAATCAACCAACTGTTTATGTCCTGAAGCGTTGTCCAGCTTGATCTCCTCCGTCCATTTGATACACGCTCGATCAAACGGCTCCCCATCATTATCCCCGATAGAATGTTCTCGTGACCGTCCACACTAAAACCCTAAGATCTCAACCTAGACTCAACCAAATCACTACGGGTTTGATCCTATGGACTCTTCTAAGAGAGACGAACACATCCATACAATAATCAAGGAATCAAATTAACTCTAAGCAAATGGAGAAGCAAAATAGGCTCGGGAAGAGGTGAGGTTTTATACCTTAGCTCTGAGAAGTGTATCTTCAATCAAAGAGACTTGGCATGTTTGTTGGGGTCCAAGCAGACTAGTGATTGAGTCCCTGGTCTTGGTGTAAGGCTTAGGTATGAATTCGATCATGGACAGATTTGGGTGTCAATCTAGAGCTATGGTAGAGGCCCTATGGAAGGGGAATTTTATGAGGCTTTGGCTTCTTTCTTGGTTGTGAAGGTGTGGGTAGAGTTAATTTGAGTTTGGTGGAGTGTGGAGGTGTAATGAGATCTGTCCTGGTTTCTCGCAAGATTTCGAGCTCAAAATTGAGCTCCAAAAATGGGAATTGATGGGGGAAAATAGTTGGAATGCACAGAGGGGATCTTAGGGAAGCTATGCGAGAAGTTTGGAAAGGCCTCTCTAAGAAAATTTTAGCACACCTCCCATGGCCTTGGATGTTAGTTTTTATAAAAATGGCCATGGGGTGGCTCTCAGGTCATAAATTTGGGTGCATTGTGGTGCTTAGGTGGAGGGCACAGGAGCTCCATCAATTAGTTCGGCTAAGCTGGCCTCTAGGTTTGATTTGGGTGAGGTGCCATGGGGGTGGCTCTCAGTTTTGAACTTTTCCGGCAACTAGGCTGGTTGGCCAGCTAGGGGAGGTGGCTAGGAGCTTAGAGAACCCAGGGGAATATGCTACAGCAATTTAGTGCAATAATACCTAATTTTGGTAAGGATATCTTAAGCACATGCATTTTTAGAATAATATCCCTTGATTTGGGGGACCTTTGGTCCATGGCTTGATTTAGGTGGTGTCATGGTATTTGGACTGGCCACTAAGTCCAACTAATGGCTGTGGTGGAGTTAATTTGGTGACTTTAGGGTGGTTTGGTCACATTTAGTGCATGGGTTTAATGTGGGTTCAAGTAACCAAAGCTTAAGTTTGGAGTAGGTTAGGCATGTCAAATGACCCAAATAAATGTTTTATTTTGTGTAAATAATTATAAGGAACAACTTTGGTGAAGGATGGATGTGGTTTTGAGCTCAATTGAAGGGTCAATTAGAGCGATTTTTGAATCTTAGTCAATTTGGTCATGTTGGGCTAGGCTTGGGTCTAGCTTGGGTTAGCCGTGGGATAAGTCAAAATTGATTGTTGTAAATGGTCAATAGGGACCCTATGAAGAGTTTTTGACATGAATCGGGTGCCAATTTGGAGGTTAAGGCAATCAATTGGATGAAATTTGGGCACTTAGCCAATTTGGGGCTAAATTTGAGAATTTTTTATTTGGGCCAAAATCAAATGGATTTGAGGCTTCACCAAGGCCAATTTAAGGTCAATTTTGATGTATGAGGATGTTATGTAGATTTTTCAATATTAGTTGGGGTCAATTGACTAGGCTACGGGTTCAATTTGATGAGATTAGGTCATGTGACCAAAATTGGAGTTTAACATACACCAAAAATTGGGGTCAAATCATGAATCAACTAAGCTAGGATTTAGTTTAGCTTGGCAACATCAAAAGTTAATTTGAGTTTAGGATTGGAATTGGGGACAATTGAGATTAAATTGTTGGACATTTGAGTTGAATTTGGGGAAATTTGGGCCTTTAAAGGCAAATTTGGGGGTTTTGGTTAAAGATGGTTAGATTTGCCAAATTAGGTCATGTGATAGTTGAGAGAAATGAAATTGGGAATATTTGGGATTTATTGAGATTTTCTGGGAATTTTTATAATTTTTGGGATTTTGGGCCCAAAGAGGGGTATTTTGGTAATTTGGGGGTGTTTAGGGGCAATAGGTTTGATAGAATCACCCTAAATGAGCCATGGACCAAAGGAAATCTCATTTTGGGTCCTCTATGTACTGGTCTTAGTCAACCCCTAGCCCTAGGGCTGGTAGGTTTAGGGGACCATCTACATGAGTATCCCAAAAAGATTAAGGGACCTAGGCTAGAAATTTGAGCTTAGGGTTGTGAGTGATTGTGAGTGTAGATGAGTTTAGTGAGTGTATTAGCTCCATAACAACACCCAGGGTAAGGTCCAACAGTCCTAAGGGTGACTCATCTTGAGTTTAGGGTGTGGTGTGCTGGGCAAGCACACCGCGCGTATTAGCGTTGACTGACGAGATCAACAAAAACCAATGCAAAATTCTAAGTCAACAAACTCAAAATTATGTGTAGAGTTTTGTGTGTGATTTGTTTTATTTCCATTGGGGATACTTGAGGATGATCGTATGATTGAAATTAAGGAGGGACTCTCGTGGGGGATCGGAGAGTGAATTTTGAGTTATGAAATTTCAGATATTTCTAAAGGATGGGGATAAGTATGCAAGTGCTGGCCTGAGGTGGAAATTGAAATTTAAGTGTCAATTCTGAAAAGACAAGAATGGTTGGAATTTGGGTACCGACCTCAAAAGATGAGAATCAGAATTTAGGTACAGGTTCAAAGATGAGATTTGAAATTTAGGTATCAAACTCAAGGAGAGAGTCAAAATTTTAGGTATCGACCTTGAAATGTGAGAATCAAAATTTAGGTACTTATTCAAAAATGTGAGAATTGAAATTTAAGTATCAATTTGAAAAAGAGAGTCAAAATTTAGGTATCGACCTCAAAATGTGAGAATCAGAATTCAAGTACTGATTCAAAGATGTGAGAATTGAAATGTAGGTATCAATTCAAAGATGTGAAAATTGAAAGGTAGGTGTCAATTCAATGATGTGAGAATTGAAATGTAGGTTCCAATTCAAAGATGTGAGAATTGAAATGTAGGTATCAATTCTAAGATGTGAGATTTGAAATATAGGTATCAATTCAAAGTTGTGAGAATTAAAATGTGGGTATCAATTCGAAGATGTGAGAATTGAAATGTGGGTATCAATTCAAAGATGTGATAATTGAAATATGGGTATCAATTCAAAGATGTGAGAATTGAAATGTAGGTATCAATTCAAAGATGTGATAGTCGGGATTTAGATATCGATCTCGAAAGATGAAAATCAGAATTTAGATTCTTATTTGAAGATGTAAGAATTGAAATTTACAAAGAGCTTGTGGTGTTGAAGTTGCAAAAGTGTATCATGTGAGAAGGTTGATTTTGAAGAATATTTGTAGGGCTTTGTGGGGTTATGTGCAAAATACAAAATTCTGCGGGGATATGAAGAGAGTTAATGTAGATAAAGATGGTTGTGTTGCGCGTACAAAGGGTAAGAAACTCTGAAAATGAGAGAATCCACTCAACAGATTTTTATCATATTTAATTTTTCAAAATACGTCTTCAAAGTTTTAATTTTAATTGATTGATTTTCAAAAGAAATTTGTTTTATTTTTTATTTATTGGTGATTATTTTCTTTTTCATTTATATTTAAAAAAAATTATTTTATCGTTCTTTGTTCATTGAAATTTTGAACCAGCGCGTGGTTAATGACTTTCATCCTTCGCACAAAAAGTCAACTAACAGAAAGACACAATTTGAGATAAATTTCCATTAATTTGCTCAACAAAGATGTTATAAATCAAACACAGGCTAATGCCTCAAAAGGTACATTATGTAGCCCATGTCAAAATACGTTGAGAACATCTCATGATATGAATACATTTTACACTGAATACATCAGATACATGTCATGCTATTAAAAGAAAGAAAGTGAACCCTCTGTGCCAGGTATGTTGAGCTCCTGATCAAGCAGACCTTCTAAGTCATGCTCCAGGATAAGAGTTCCCTTTGCATGTACTTAGAGGTACAACCTTCTCACAGCTCGTATGGAAGTAACTCCTCCAATTCTGGGTCCCGCTGGAATCCATATGGAATTTTACAGTCATCAATCCTGCAGAAAGTCACAGACACCCTACGGTGTCATACTCCTAGAATGCAATGTTTGACAACATCTGCACCGTTGCCCTTGAGAACAAGTACTGAACTGACTAGAAGAGGAATCTCCACAGAACCTCTGAATCCACGAGGGCCGACGATATTGATTTCCTTTCCAAATAGGATATTGGTTTTGCTTAGAAATGAGAACGTGCAAAAGGGCCTCACAAAATCATGATGATCAATGTGTCGGGGAATGCTTCTCCATAGATATTGATAATGCAACTGTTGGGAATGCAGGTAACACGTAGAATATTCCATTTGACCGTCCTTTTGATCATCCATTTCATCATCCATGGTAGCGGATCTACTTGATCATATCTGAGGATCCCAGGCGGATTCCCCTCTCTGTCATTTGTGAAGTTATAAAAACAGCCACACTGGATGGTGATTCTTCCCTTCCCTCTCATCCACTTCTTCGGCTCGGAATATGTCCTTTCCATGCGAAGGCCCACTCGGCCTTTGTCTCCTAAATCAAAGATGCAGTCCAGAATGCTTCTTTCATCAGTCTCAAAGAAAACCCTGGTTTACAGCTTTAGGCCTTCCAATATGTTGATGAACTTTCCCTAAACATTTTCATTAAACTCAAATTCTCTTTTATTTACTTTGCTTATCTTGTAGTATCCTACCATACCAGGGGTTGGCAGCTTTCACGGACGTTCTTTCCTTCGAGCATCGACGGGAACCCAAACTGGTGCTGGTCGATCTGGAGAGTGAGACTTGGCCTCTAATGGGATGTACGACCTCGGGCTCCATTGTACATACTGATCCGTCCCCAGTGGGACATATGGTTCATGCATCATGAAATTCGAAGTCTGAGACTCGTTGGTGCTTGAAGAATATTCTTCTAATGTATTGAAATGCTGTAAATGCAGAACATTGCAATCCGAGCATTCTACAAACGCGCCCGTGGCTGATGTCCCAGCTGGTATTTCAAAATTGCAAGTCGGGCAACCCTTGCACAAAACATCTGAAACTGAAAGCGTGTTTGACCCTGCCCGATTTTTCATCTGTGGTGGGTAAGCTGGCAAAAGTTTCCTTCAGATCTGGATCACAAATATGCCCCTCAGGAATAGGGGTGAGAAAGTTGATCGTCTCTCTTTGACGTTTGTGTTCTTGTCGTAGATAAGCTCTATGCTTCTTGCAGCTGGCGTTCGTGCGTTGCATCCTGCAAAGTGGAGTACTTGGTAGTCATTCTTTATTGGCCGCTATTAAGCCCCCGGAAGGTGTAGCTACCATGGAGGGCAGACGGCTGGGCCCCTCCATTGGGTCTCGCTCTGTTATCACGTTCTTTCCCTTGTGTGATACATTATCTTTAGTGGTCACTCTCAGTAGTAAAGACACTCCCTCTTTCTCTTTTCAACTGACTACGTCCAATAGAGGACCTTCGTAGTCCATGTCAACCTGGTTGAAATCAACATTGAAGTCTATAGTGCCGCCCCGCGGTGCCATCTCCTCATTTAATGCGAGGTTCCAGCCATCCTGGAAACCAAAGATCAGGCTCTGTCCCGACATTTTTCTGCAAACGACGGGAAAAACGTCAGTGGGCCGAAAGTTGTCATAAACAAGAACAAATCAAAGTGTACATTAAAGTAAATTTTAATTTGTTTTGGTGCAATGAATTTTATGTATGGGTTTTGTTTAATTAAAAGTGGAAAGAAGAAAATTTGAAGTTTAAAATATTTTTTTTCAAAATTTTCAATATATTGAGGTTAATTACAAAATTTGGATCCGGTCATAGACATTTGGCCATATAGATAACCCTAAAACAATCAAAGTTTCAAAGTTTCAAAGCAAGCGAAGGAAAGCAACATCAGGTTGCGTAATAAGTTAATAGATATCGTCTGTTTATTGGTAACATGGGTCTTTCACCCTGGAAGTCCACTAACTGGTAGCTCCTCCTATGTAGACCTTTTCAAAGACAAATGGTCCATCCCAAGTTGGCTCGAATTTTCTACCTATTTTGCGGCGTGCAAGAATAGGCCTTTTGAGAACAAGTACGAGGTCACCAACTTTGAATGTCCTTGGCCTGACCATTTTGTCATGGGCCTGTACCATCTTCGCCTGGTAAAGCTCCAAATATTTTTGTGCTTCTAATCATTTTCCCTCTAGACTCTCCAGTTCTTTAAGTATGAGTTTTGCGTATTCTTCCGTTGTGAGTTGGTTGGCAACAACGACTCTGAGAGATGGTATCTGGACTTCTAGTGGTAGCACGGCCTCGACTCCATACACGAGCATATAGATTGTACACTGAGTGGAAGTCCTGAAAGTCATCCGGTAGGACCACAAAGCTTCTAATAGTTTGTTGTGCCAATCCCTTTTGTTTTTATCCAGTGTTTTCTTTAAAATCTGTACCAATGTTTTATTGAAAGCCTCAGCCAGACCATTTGCTATAGGATAGTAAATTGTAGAGTATCTCCAATCTATTTCATGACTTTTGATGAAATTGTTGATCTTGGTGCTTTTGAAAGCTATCCCATTGTCGGAAATTACTCTTCACGGTACTACAAAATGGTAGACGATCTGGCTATTGAAAAATTGAAGGACGTGATACGCCGTAACCTCACGTAATGGTACTGCCTCTGCCCATTTGGAGAAGTAGTCTGTAGCAACAAGTATAAACCTATTTCCTTTGGAAGATGGAGGGTCTATCAGACCTATTATGTCTGTGCCCCAACACTCGAAATGGCCACGAGGCAATAGTTGGGTGTAGCACATTCGTAGGCTGGTGTAAGAACACCCCATGCACTTGGCATTGGTGACATCTTCTGGTTGTATCCATGCAATCAGACATCATTGCTGGCCAATAATACCCGAGTCTTTTGATCTTCATCTTCATTTTTTGCCCTGACTGGTGAGCACCACACAATCCGACGCGTACCTCTTTGATAATATTATGTACTTCGGCTCTGCTCAAACATCGTAGCCACATCTGGTCGAACAATCTTCTGTAAATAATATTTCTCACCCAGGGCGTATGACATGGCCCTTCTTGTGATGTGGTGCACCTCAGACTTGTCTTCTAGCAGCTTTCCAGTATGCAAATATTCTATTAATGGCTTACACCAATATTCGTTGATGTCTGCAACTTTATTTATTATTTATTCTTTTCCAAGCTTGTGTAGAGTTTTGTAGTCGATCTGAGATAAGACTCATCTTCCTTGTACTCTGACTTCAATGGAATCCTCCGGGGGACACACCATTTGCTTAGCAAGTTTTGCTAGAGCGTCGACATGAGCATTATCTCCCCTAGGAATCTGGTAGAAAGTCACATCAGGAATCTGCTCCAGAAGCTTCATCGTGTACCGATGTTATTATGCTAATCTTGGTTTCAAAATTTTGTATTGGTCGGCAACTTGCTGGATGACGAGTTGGGAGTCTCCATAGATGGCAGTACTTGTTATATCCATTGAGATTGCCATTTTCAATCCAGTGATTAAGGCTTCGTATTCTGCTTCGTTGTTAGTGCACGGCTCTGTCAGGTGGTATGAGAACCTCATCATACCCTTGTCTGGCATGATAAAGATCAAACCAATTCTTGCTTTGCCTGGTATAACTGTGTTTGATCCTTTCTCTTTTCTGGCTGACGAAGCCCCATCGAAGTACATTTCCCAGTGTTGCGTGCTGGAGAATTCCATTTGTAGTATTTGCTCGTCTGGTAATTCGTCGTTGAGAGAGGACCCAGCTGACAGTGGGTGTGCAGCAAGAAATTCTGCTAGTAACTGTCCCTTGATAGCTCGGAGGGGAACAAAAGTTATATCAAACTTGCAACAAGATCATTGACCATTTTGCTAAACGTCCAGAGAGTGGTGGTCGGGTCATCAAATATGGCAATGGATTAAGTTTCAAGATTAGGGTAATCTTATGAGAAAGCATGTAATGTCTAAGCTTTTGGGCGGCAAAAATCAGACAATGCTTCTAAATAGGTGGATACCTTATCTCCGTCGGTATTAGGCAATGACTCAAGTAGTAGAGTGCATTTTCTTTACCCTCATCATTGACTTGAGTTAACAGAGCTCCAAGAGAGTTTTCTATGGCTACGGTATAAAGTATCAATGATTTCCCTGGGATAGGGGCTGTCAAGATAGGAGGTGTCATTAAATATTGTTTAACGCCCTCGAAAGCCCGCTGACATTTCTCTTCCCAAATAAATTTGGCATCCTTTTTCATTAATGCCGAGAAAGGCTGACACCTACCTGAGATATTAGAAATAAAGCGCCTAAGATATGCCAACTTCCCCGGGAAGGAACGTAGTTGTTTCAAGGTTTTAGGGGGAGGCATTTCCAAAATAGCTTTAATCTTATTAGGGTCGATCTCGATTCCCCGATGACGGACAACGAATCCAAGAAATTTCCCGGAGGTAACGCCAAAGGTGCACTTTAAGGGATTCTTTTTAAGGTCATATCATCGTAACCGTTCAAATACGATTCTTAAATCATACAAATGGTCTATCTTTCGTTTACTTTTGATGACAAAATCATCCACCTAGCATTCTACTTGGTTGTGAATGAGGTTATCAAAAATCTTCGTAATTGCGTGTTGATATGTTGCTCTGGCGTTCTTTAGGCCGAACGACATCACTGTGTAGCAGAAAATTCCAATCGGTGTTCTGAAGGCTGTACATGCTGCATCCTTGGGAGCCATCTTGATTTGGTTGTATCTCGACGATCCGTCCATGAAGGAGAAAATTTCATGTGTTGAAGCGATATCCACCATCATCTCTGGTATAGGTAGTGAAAACTCATCTTTTGGACATGCCTTGTTAAAATCTCTAAAATCCACAGAAACGCGGATCTGTCTGTTTTTCTTCTTAACAGGTACAATGTTGGCTAACCACGTGGGGTATTGCTCCTCTTTAACAAAGTTGGCGTCTATTAATTTCTTCACCTCGGCAATAACTTGTTGTTCTATTTCGAGGCACATTCTTCTGGGAGCCTATTTTACTGGGGTTATATTCTTGTCCACCCCAAGTTTATGGACTGCAACCTCTTCTAACAGTCCAAGCACTTCATCGTAGCTCCATGTGAACCAATCTTTGAATTTTATTAATAGTTTAATCAATTCTGCAGAATCTTCGTCATTAAGTAGAGAACTTATAAATGTAGGTCGGGGTCGTTCTTCAGTCCCGAGGTTAATCTCTTTCAATTTACAAATAGAAGATTTAATTTCCTCCTCAAATTCTGGGGGAGCATCTTCTATTGGTTGATCAGTAGAGTTATCCTTTATATCAAGGCAATCCTCTTCTGATTCATCAGTAAAAACCATGCAAAATTCAGAATCATGGACTGGTCCAACTGTATCAAATCTGAGACCCTCTTTTGAATTCGGAGTTTGACTTTTACCAATCCATATTTTTTTTAAAAAATGACATCTATCTTTTGGCATTTGTTTTGGTAAGTGTCCTTGTTGAATTAACTTTTGAACACAAGGCGAGAAGTGGCATTCATTTCGGTAAGTGTCCCTGTTGAATTAACTTTTGAACACAAGGCGAGAAGTAACCAAAAGGAAATACATTAATTCATTGGAATCAGCATCTAGATTTACATGTTTTTGAATCTTAGTAGAGGTAGAAGCACAGTGAAATTTGATCAGCTTGGAACCATCACTACAGACTTTCTTGACCTCTAAACTCTCAACCTTTTGAGGGTGAATCGGAGTGAGGGTCATAGCATTCACGTAGTGGTTTATCTGATCATACATTGTTTCATATTCATTCTTTTCTGTATCTTCCAGGGATACCTCGTACTGAGGTCTTTTCCATCTTGTCATCATTATCTCGTCTTCAGAACTGTTTTCATCACCAATGTTGATAGTCGGCCTAGTCTGTTCAACAATTAAATTGATCCTTCCTTGTCCACGTCCCCGGCCTTGACCTTGTGTGCGCGAACTAAAAGGCCTTTCACCATCTCGTTGTAAAGTAGTAGTGGAAGATTGCTGAAGCGTAGTTGAATGGCCTCCTTTTTGTGATTCTTCTGAATCTTTATCTTTGTTTGTCGGAATCTTGCGCGAGAAGACAATCTTCTTTGGAGGTGCGTAGTAGGCAGCATCTTCATGGATACCAACTTCATGCACTAAAAATGCTTGTAGATCTCCTTGACCATCTTTGCGGTATTTGATGCACTGATGTAGAGAAGATGTAACCATATTGTGCTCATGAATCCATGGTCGACCCAATAGAGCATTAAAAGAGGTTTCGGCGTCGATGATATGAAATTTAGAGGTTTTCAGGAGTTCTCCAACCTTCATAAGTAATGTATTTGATCTGAGGACTCTTTCTCCCTTTTGGTTGAATCCTCTTAACATCATCTTATCGGCCATAAGCTCTTGAGCTTCAATATCCAAATAGGCCAATGTCTGTAGACTCATCATGTTAAGAGATACTCCACGATCCACTAAAACTCTGAATAACACAAATCTGTTGATGTTGACGGAGATGTAGAGTGGACGATTGTGGTCACTGATACCGAGCAGTAAGTCTTCATCTGTGAATGTTACCCTAGGCTGTTCTTTCAACGAGCAAACTTCATCCAAGGATGTTCTGGCCAACTGAGCTAAGTAAATTTCTGAGCTAGCACGTTGTAGTCTACTTTGTATGATCCTCCAACTTTATCTTGATTAGGTGCTTCTTCCATTGGTGGAGGTGGAGGTATCTCTTCTCCAGTTATTATCTATTTTCCTTTGTCTGCTGGAGTTGTTCTTGGTGGTAACACTTTTCAACTCCTTAAGTTAACTTCTTTGACTTCTTCTTCTTCAGATATCATTGTTGAATCTTCCGGTGTCTTTTCCTCTTTGTTGAAAAGATCTAAGTTAATGGCAAGCGGTGTACCATGATGCTCGAGAATTGGCTCTTCGTTATCGGTGCTATCGTAAGCGGCATTATTGCTATCTTCTTTGGATTTGACAACAAGTTCATCGGACTCGAGTACAATTTGAAGATCATTTTGGGGATCAAGATCTACAATAGATTGGTCATAATCAGTTACGTTATCACCAAAAATAGTTAAAAAATAGCCAAAATCACAATCATTATATTCATAAGACCTTAGAGGGACAAAAAGATAATCATACAAAGTCAGGGGATCGAGGATTTTCTTCCCCAAATTCGAGACAACCAATCTAGTAGAGGCAACCCCTATCCTACCCCCCGTGCTATCAATCCTTGCAATGATGCCCTTCTTTTTTTTCTTTGTTCTTAACAATGACGTATGTCCTGGCAAAATCTTCATCTCGGGCTTGGTATGCTACAGACTCTGAATTGAGGCTAGTGTTGATGCAGATTGGATCTTGTTTAGTATTTTCTTGGATGATCTTCTCCAGACCTCATTCCATTCTTCTTCGGTATTCATTGAAGCTTGTTTTGATGAATCTTGTATGTGATTAAGGACCCTCTTGAGTTCATCCCAAGTTGTACTCAATGCATCCATTCCAGCATACGGATCAATTGGGGAGATTGACTCAGCTGAAATCATGTTTATGGAACCTTTTTTAGGTTCTATCAAATACTCCTTTAGGATTATTATATTCTCTTCTTTGAGGTTCTTCTCGAGCCAGTCTTTAAAGACGAAGCACTTTTCGATAGTGTGCCCAAGCAATCGATGGTATGGGCAATAATTTGGTTCATTCTTCTTATCCACCTCTTCGGGCTTCTTTGGATCCACTAGTTTAAATTATGGCTTCTTCATCAGACTCCTGAATATTTTTGATACAACTTAATCCTTGAAGGAATACACAACTTTCTGTCGCTCCAACAACGATATTCTTTTATCCTACATTTGAGGTGCTCCTTCTTTAAGAGGCCGCTGGTGGGATTGATTATTTTGTTTCTGAGAGGATTGGCGATGTTCTTCTACATATATCTTTATCGGCTGTTTCCTTTTGTTGATGATTGCCACTACTCCGGATTTCTTTTCGAACACTTTGGTCACCTTAGCCTTTTCATGTGGCTCCATGTGCTTTATTTCTTCTTGAAGACTGCTAGCTTTACTGAGTAGCTTCTCGAAGGATTTGATGATGAGTCCCTTAAGCATGAAAGCTACTAGCCCATGAATGCTCTTGAGTAGAATTTCAATCCCATGATGTTCCTATAGCTGAGGTTCACATTTCATGCTAAGGTTTCTCTACCTTAAAATATAGTCTACCAAAGTTTTGTTAGACTTTTGCTTTTCTATCATGAGCTCTTTGATAGACACATGGTGTTGTGCGCCAACAAATCTTTTCACAAATAATTGTTCTAAATCAAAAAAAATTTTAACTGACCCGTTGGGAAAGTCAGCGTACCCGTCGAAAGCAATTCCTGACAAGCTACTGACAAACTGATGGCAGAGTAGAGCTTCATTTTTTCTTGTGTTGCCATAACTGGCTTGAAAATGTGCTATATGTTGTCTAGGATTTCCAGTCCCGTCGAATATTTTGAAGTTTGGGGCCACAAAACCCTTGGGGAAAGACACGACATCGAACTCCCCCAGGTAAGGTCTACCCTTCAAAATTGATGTACCGCCCTTGGATTGGGCTAAGGCATCTTGCACTTGTTCAATCATTTGCTTGAACTCCTTTTCTGGCATGGCACTTGATGGAGAATCTTTCTTCGGTCGCTCATCTTCCTTTGCTGGAATAGCCTCTCTTCTTTCATCCATAATGTGTATGATCTCTGGCTGATTAATCTCTGGAGAAGCCAATTGTGGTGCTTGTGATTGCCCATGAATGGTGGCCATGACGGTTATAGCTACAACCATCTCTTTTATTCTTTTCTCCAGTAGACTAACCTTCTCATCCCTTAGAAGGATAACCCAACGTAGCTCATTTACGGCGTTCTCTTCAGTGTGAGGTTGAGCCTCGCGCACAGATGAGGTGGCTCTGGTTTCGATCGCATGGAAATCCATGAAATCTTCCTCCAGGTAATCATTGTAATCAAAATTTTCATTGTCGCTATCGAGGGAACTCCGTGTTCTCGAGCCAACTCAGAAATCTAGATCCTCAGTTTCTCAACTTTTTCCTCAATTATCAATTCCTTGATTGCTTTAAGATCTAGAGGACCCTGATGGACATCCTCTACTTGTTCCTCCATCTTGCTGGCTATTGTCGTGATGATGCCAGATATTTTAGATCTTGTTTTCAATTCTTGTCCCACGGGCTCATTGAACTGTATCAGTGCGGCGACCTTGGGTATCCTTACCTTTTTCTTTTTTGATGATGATGTCTCATGACGGAGTGTCTTAGTAGAAACATCAGTATGTCGAGGGAAAGTATGCTCCCCATTGTGTAGACTGGCTACAGTGCTAGCTAAGTGTCTCGTCTATGCCTTTGGGATTGTTGAAGTATCTTTATAACGGGTGATGGGTAAGATCTTTGGACCCAGTCTCGACTTAGCCGGTTGACGGCCTGCGGTCCTAGTGGTAGTATAATCAGCAGTTATCACTACGGTATCAATTATGTTCCCCAAACGGAACCAAACGGGGATGCGAGTAGGTGGCACTCTAGCTGTCTTGTGGGACTGTCGGGCAGATTTGACACCCTCCAAAATTTTCTTATTCATGCGAGGAGAAATTGCATCTCCCACTCGTTTAAGTAACTCGC
The DNA here is from genome assembly GCA_002079205.1 of Phalaenopsis hybrid cultivar. NCBI lineage: Eukaryota > Viridiplantae > Streptophyta > Magnoliopsida > Asparagales > Orchidaceae > Phalaenopsis > Phalaenopsis hybrid cultivar. The sequence goes on from JXCR01147647.1 coordinate 172,449, forward strand.
TAACCAAACATCCTTCTTTGGTAGGAAGCCTTCTGAAAACTGCACTAACTCGAGTGATAGGAGTAAACTTCTTTCCCTCCTCACCAAGTCCGTGAAGTGATGGTAATGCGGCAACGATCCCTTGGATACTCTCATATCCCTTGGTATCTATCAAATGAGAGAATCTACTTCCTCGCAGGAGTGAATAAATTTCCAGTAATACTTCTTCAACTTGACGAGGCTCCTCTTCAATGGGTAACTTCTCAAGAGCCTGGGCTTTAATGGCCCTTCAAACTTTTCTGTTTTGGTTCCTCCTTTAAGTTCGGGTCAATGGTATAGTCCTTGAATTTGATCCAATTTCAAACACATTTGGTGAGACAGTTAATCCCTCAGTCGGATCCTCAACAATCATTACTTCTTTCCCCTTAACAGCAGCGGGGCTAGCGGGTTTGACGGGTGTTGTGTCAACAGTAGCTTTAGCCTTCTTGCAAGCAGGGAAGTTCTGAAGGCAGTTCAAATTGAATTCCGTAGACGGCTCCTGTATATCTGGAGCGGCGATCTTCATTACCACGAAATGAACTTTCCCGAGGATAACCTCGAGATCTTCAAATCCAGCTTCAAACTTGATGGTGGGAACGACGTTACGGGTGTTATAGTCCATTGGCAGGTTGCAGGAAAAGGTCAGCGTTGGGTAAGCCATTGCAGCAGGCTTGAAGATAGAAAGTTTTCAAGGTTATCTATATGGCCAAAACCTCATAATTTTTAGTGGAAGCACTGAAAGTAGAGGTTGATCTGTAGACCGGGCGGACTTAAATTATGGGTATTTTAACATCTTTATTTTAAGAAAAAGTGTAAAATTCAATTAATATAAGAAAATTTTAAAGTGTGCTCGGCACAACACGATTTGGTTTAATTTGCGGAATAGCAAATCAAATTTGGAAGGGAGATCTGAAGTATTTTAGGACCAAGTGCGAGACCTATTTAGTGGCAGAGAAATGCCCAGGTGGAACTAGTCCAACGACACACCTATTGGGAATTCAAACCCACAAGAAAATTTAAAGAGTCCTTAATGGCTTTCTCAACCCCTCTGCTCAAAGATGGTTGAACAGCTAGTCGTGAAGTCCAAGGAGTTAGTTGTACTTTCCCAAGATAGAAATGGGTAAAGTATGCCAACAGAAGAAGGGTAATTTGTTCCAAGTGGGACATGGACACATTACCGATGTGTGAAGATAATAATTGAATGGAGAGAAAAGCTTGTCCCCAGCGGAGTCGCCAGAAGCTGTCGGCGCTATTTTTTTGGTTGGAGTTGCCCGTAAGAAGCTATCGGTCACCGGAATTGAAATCCCATCGCCCGCTTCGGAAGGACGTTTTAATTTACATATATATTTAGTTTTAGAAAAATATGAAATCAAAATGACACCATATTTTTCATACTTTAAATGAAAAAACGTTTTACCTCAAATCCTGTATCTATCCCGAAGGATAAACACAAGACTTGAGGACGAGCTCGATCAAATAAACTAAAGAATATATGACATCTGTTTAGTCTGTGAAACCTTTATATTTGTCTACAAGTTCCCCTATTTAATATAAAGAATTAAATAGGGTTTATATTAAGTTGGGTTCGCACATGCTTCCTACAAGGGCAAGCCGCTATAGTTAATTACATCTTAAATGACCAAAGTCACCTAACAAGACTCTCGATAAAAATCAAGAAATGTTATCTTCAAGGAATTTCAAAGGGTAGGACTCTTCAATGAGATCGAATGTAGAGGTGTGAAAGGGGATTGGTTCAAAGTTGGAACATTTTGTCGTAGAGTCCAAAGGAGGAAGAACTAGGGGATGTCATGGATCTAGAGGACAACCTCGGTGACTTCCCAAGCTATCCTAATGTTTGGCTTCATTTTTGAGGATAAATATTTAGGTGTTTCATCCTGCCAATTTTATTATGAAGGGCTTACATTCGAGTGAAACTATCACACAAATAGCCTGTAAGATGCGAGGATTTAGGTCGTGACAAAAGACAACCTCGGAATCCTAAAGCGAGTTAGGGTTTATATTGTATAGCAAGGCTAGACAAAGGCCTAAAGATAAGGTGAGGATTTACTTTGCATAAGCAAGCAACCTCGAAGTCCTATGGCTTTGTTGCTTAAGTCTAAGGAAAGAAGATTGGTTTAGCTGGGAAAGACGGGTTTTGCTGTTGAAGATGGTCGTGCTGCCCACCATGCTAGCTCCAAGCTCCTCGCCGTGATGAGTTTGAGTTTTCTAGTGTCTGGCCCTATGGTTGAAGTTCTTTAAATTTTATAGGGGCATATTAAAGTTGATTAGAGCGACATCGAGTTAGGATCCTACGGTTCTCTCATTCCGGCACCACTTTTTTCTATTGGATTCACTTAGTCCAAAATTAGGATCCTACGGTTCCCTCTTTCCGGCATCACTATTTTCTATTGGATTCACTTAGTCCAAATGATGGGTCCTACGGTTCCCTCGTTCCGGCATCACTATTTTCTATTGGATTCACTTAGTCCAAATGGTTTGCGGTTCCCTCGTTCCGGCATCACTATTTTCTATTGGATTCACTTAGTTCAAATGAACTTATGGTTCCCTCATTCTGGCATTATTGGATTCACTTAGTCTAAATGAACTTACTAAACTCAACTTAATGAGTTCATTTTTTTTAGACCATGGGAAGCCTTCTTAGCAACCATAGGTTACCTCCTCTGAGGAATTCCCAATCATCCAATAGAGGCGTCTTAATTTAGTTGTAATTGTAGTTTTGTGTGAAGTTTGTGATTAAATTTTGAGTTGTTTTATATTATGAATGTTGTGGGGGTGAATTTTAACTTGGTTGATTTTAGTTTTTTTTTTTATTTTAGTTTTGGTTTTAATTTTGTGGCTATCCTGATAGTTTTAGTTTTTATGCAGGGTGGCATGGTTGTTTAGCATGCAAATTTGCAGGTATAAAAGTACAGTATGAAAGTAAATAAAAGACAACGCCGAAAGCTGTAAAAGCGTACCTGGCGAGTCTTCTCGTTCCACCACCTAAAACTTAAAATGCATGTTAAGGAATTTATGGAAAGAAGGAAAAGTAAAGTTTTGGTAGCTTTTCTAACCTTATGTCATATTTTGGTGGGTCCTTAAAAGTTTAGTTAAGGAAGATTTTATTAAGCAAAACATATTAAGTTGAGTAGATCTCCGAGGTATCCAACAGATCTAGAGAAAGAAGCAGGTCCGTGCTACTCTCTCGCTGCCTGGTGAAAAATCCCGAGTTCTTTTAAAATTATTATGTTGCTTGATAAGTCATCCTGTAAATACCCTTAATGCTCAGTGAACATTGATGTCTCAATTATCCCTCAGAATAAGTTAATTATCACTTGTGATTCAATTTAAGAATTATGTGGGTGAACACCCTTAAAGAGGCAAGTTAGTGTTGTTAGGACACTTAGCCAAATTTTAACTTTAATTAGGCTCGTAGTGTTTGAAAGATGCTTTAATTTTCAATGATATTTACTTTTCTAATCCTCATTTAAATGAAACTTGATTNATTATTATGTTGCTTGATAAGTCATCCTGTAAATACCCTTAATGCTCAGTGAACATTGATGTCTCAATTATCCCTCAGAATAAGTTAATTATCACTTGTGATTCAATTTAAGAATTATGTGGGTGAACACCCTTAAAGAGGCAAGTTAGTGTTGTTAGGACACTTAGCCAAATTTTAACTTTAATTAGGCTCGTAGTGTTTGAAAGATGCTTTAATTTTCAATGATATTTACTTTTCTAATCCTCATTTAAATGAAACTTGATTTAGCCTAAGTCACTACTAAGCCCTTAAGACCTAGGTGAGTGTCTTAATTAGCTTTGAAAAGATCAAGCTTTAGGTGATCATGATTCATGATTTGGATTTTATTTGAACATAAAAATAGGGATATTAAATTGATTAATTATTGACTTCAAAAGTCATACCCCTAAGTCCTAGATTCATTTTATTTTAATAAAATTCCAAATTTTAATAATTTAGAAATTTATTAACATATCTTTTTAATGAGGAAAGTGAGATTGGTTTCTACCAATTAACCCCTTATGTTGCAAACATCAAATAAATTGATTAAGATCAGAGGTTACCCATTTCCCTCCTTAAATTAAGCCTAAAGGTTTATTAAGGCTATATTTTCAAAATTACACATTTGCCCCTAAGGCTCTATCACGCCATAATCTATCAAATTCAATTCAAACGACTTTGAATTTTTTATCCTACCTCATTCATGGGTCAATTAAGACATCAGAGGAGATAATGTGATTTTTTGAAATTTAATTTAATTTATATAGTTATTTTCATGCATAAATAGGATTTTTCAAAAAAAATTCCTAATATGACCAAAGTGACTCCTAATTCCTTGAAATTTTTATTGGAGGTAGACCTCAGCCAAAGAAGTATTTGAACCAAATTTCATGATTTTTTTTAATTTTATGTCAATTTCAAGAATTATTTTATATTCTAGCGTATTTATTAAATATAAAATATTTTAAATGGATAAAATTAAGTTTTCTATTTTCTAAAAGTCTCCCTGAGGTTAAAAAACTCAGAAGAGAAGATTTTATATTTTTCTAAATTTTATATGATTTATTGGAATTATTTTAATGAAAACTCATTTTTTAGCATTTAAAAATCATTTTTAAACTTTAAAAATCATTTTTAAACTTTAAAATTCAATATCTTTATTTAGAAAATCAGGAAAAATGTTCTAATTGTTCCTAAGTGCTTAAGAAAAATTTAGAACATTTTCATGAGTTTTATTATTTTTATGATTTTTATAGTTTTTTAATTATATAAATATTTAAAATAGGTTAAAAATCAAGTTTTTATTTTAAATATCATTTTATTTTTAGAAAATACTCCTGGTCACAGAGAACTCAAAAAACTAAGTTTCATAATTTTTTGAGTTGTATTTTGATTTTTAAAAATCATTTAAATGCCAAAAGTAATGTTTATCTTTAAAAATCAACTTAAGTTATCAAATGAACTGAAAATATTTTGAAATTTTTATGGTGAGTTCTCTGGATCAGGAACCATAGGGAGATCAAAAATCAATTCTTTCAAATGTTTATATTTTCCAAAATTAATTATTTTAATTACTTTGGGATTTTAAAAATTTGGTTTTTTTTAAATGACTTGACCCATGAAATTATTTTCAAAAGCTTCTCTAGTCATGGTGGACTTTCCAAAATTTTCTTGAAATTTTCTAATCAATATGCTAATTTCCATGATTATTTTAAGGAAAAAGTGTGCAAAAACTTGAAAAATATTGATCTATGTCTAGGAACCTCCTCTGACTTTGGAAAAATCAAAGGATGTTTCCCTTGACAAAGGCTATAACATGCCAAAATTTTAATCCAAGGTGATGTGTCAATATGCATGGAGAATCAAATGATTTAAAACCGTGTTTGATTAATTAAAAATAAAATATGTATCAAATGGGCTTAAAATGTATTTCACTTTATTCTCCTCTTCTCACTGAGCAAGTGGGTATTTTTATTTTATTTTTATGATTTTTGTACACAAAGTTATGAATTTTTAAAGTTAGGGGTATTTAAATAAATAGGAAAAAGATTATTTATCTATTTAAACCAGACATGTCACATCAACCTACGATGGCTCTGAAGCTCTATGCGGCGCTCTCCTATTTGACGCCGCCATCCACCTCAGCGTTGACTCAACCCGCTGTTTGTCTGGAAGCGCTGTCCGACTTGATCTCCTCCATTCATTTGATAGACGCTCGATCAAACGGCTCCCCATCATCGTCCTTAATAGAATGATCTCGTCACCATCCACACTAAAACCCTAAGATCTCAACCTAGATTCAACCAAATCACTACGGGTTTGGTTCTATGGACTCGTTTAAGAGAGACGAGCACATCCATACGGTAATTAAGCAATCAAATTAACTCTAAGCAAATGGAGATTCGAAATATGCTCGGGAGGAGGTGAGTTTTAATACCTTTACTCTGAGAATTCTAGCTTCAATCAAAGAGTGTTGGCACATTCGTTGGAGTCCAAGCAAACTAGGGATTAAGTCCCAGGTCTTGGTGTAAGGCTTAGGTATGAATTCGATCTTGGTCGGATTTGGGTGTTGGTCTAGAGCTATGGTAGAGGCTCTGTGGAAGGGAGATTTTATGGGGCTTTGGCTTGTTTCTTGGTTGTGAAGGTGTGGGTAGAGTTAATTTTTGTTTGGAGTGTGGAGGTGTAATGAGCTCTATCCTTGTTTCCGGCAAGGTTTCAAGCTCAAAATTGAGCTCCTGCAATGGGAATTGATGGGGGGAAATAATTGGAATGCACTGAGGGGATCTTAGGGAAGCTCTATGAGAAGTTTGGAGAGGCCTCTCTAAGAAAATTTCAGCACATCTCCTATGGCCGTGGAGGTGAGTTTTTATAAAAATTACCATGGGGTGGCTCTCAGGGTATAAGTTTGGGTGCATTGTGGTGCTTAGGTGGAGGGCAGAGGAGCCCCATCAATTAGTTTGGCTGAGCTGGCCTCTAGGTTTGATTTGGGTGAGGTACCATAGGGGTGGCTCTCAGTTTTGAGCTTTTTCGGCCACTAGGCTGGTTGGCCAGCTAGGTGCTCAGAGAACCCAGGGGAATATGTCATAACAATTTAGTGCAATAATACCTAATTTTGGTAAGGATATCTTAAGCACATGCATTTTTGGAAATAATATCCCTTGATTTGGGGTACCTTTGGTCCATGACTTGATTTAGGTGGTTTCATGGTGTTTGGACTGGTCACTAAGTCTAACTAATGGCTAGGGTGGAGTTAATTTGGTGAATTTAGAGTGGTTTGGTCACATTTAGTGCATGGGTTTAATGTGGGTTCAACTGACCAAAGCTTAGGTTTGGGCTAGGTTAGCCATGTTAAATGACCCAAATAAATGTTTTATTTGGTATAAATAATCATAAGGAACAACTTTGGTGAAGGATGGAAGTGGTTTTGAGCTCAATTGAAGGGTCAATTTGAGGGAATTTTTGAATCTTAGTCAATTTGGTCATGTTGGGTTAGGCTTGGGTCTAGCTTGGGTTAGCCTTAGGCTAAGTCAAAATTGATTGCTGTAAATGGTCAATAGGGACCTTATGAAGAGATTTCAACATGAATTCAATTTGTAGGTTAAGGCTATCAATTGGATGAAATTTGGGGACTTAGCCAATTTGGGGCTAAATTTGGAAATTTTAGATTTAGGCCAAAATCGAATGGAATTGAGGCTTCACCACAGCCAATTGAAGATCAATTTTAATGTATGGGGATGTTATGCAGATTTTTCAACATTAATTGGGGCCAATTGACTAGGCTATGGGTTCAATTTGATAAGATTAGGTCATGTGACCAAAATTGGGGTTTAACCTATACCAAAAATTGGGCTCAAATCATGTTCTAAATAAGCTAGGATTTGGTTTAGCTTGGTCATATCAAAAGTTAATTTTAGTTTAGGATTGGAATTGGGGTCAATTGAGATTAAATTAATGGACATTTGAATTGAATTTGGGAAAATTTGGGCCCTAAAAGGCAAATTTGGGGGTTTTGGTTAAATATGGTCAAATTAGCCAAATTGGATCATGTGATAGTTTAGAGAAATGAAATTGGGAATATTTGGGATTTTTTGGTATTTTGGGCCCAAGAGGGGTATTTTGGTAATTTGTGGGTGTTTAGGGACAAAAGGCCAAAATGGGCATTTTCGATAGGATTGGGTAACTAATCACCCTAAATGAGCCATCGACCAAAGGAAATCCCATTTTGGGTCCTCTATGTACTGGTCTTAGCCAACCCATAGCCCTAAGGCTGGTAGGTTCAGGGGACCATCTACATGAGTATCCCAAAAAGATCAAGGGACCTAGGCTAGAAATTTGAGTTTTGGGACCATCTACATGAGTATCCCAAAAGGTCAAGGGATCTAGACTAGAAGTTTGAGTTCAGGGTTTGTGAGTGATTGTGAGTGTAGATGAGTGTAGTGAGTTTCTTATCTAGAGACCAATACCCAGGGTCAACCCTAAGGTCTAACAGTCATAAGGGTGACTCATCTTGAGTTTCCCTCATAGTGAACCCACCTACTAAGTGCTAAAGGTTATGATCAATACGTGGAACTTCAAGTTGAGTAAAGAAGATGGTAGAATTTCTAGTGGTGAGGGTTCCATGTCTAGTTTGTCTTATGGTTAGATCTTAGGCTAATAAAGAGGAAAAACTAAACCTCAACCAAAAGTGAGGTCAAAAAGGTACTGACCCTCAAAGTGTAGATGGGAATAGAACGTCTAAGCATACCCTGAAAGGAGAATTGAAATTCAGGTACCGACTTCAAAAATAGGGAATCATAATTTATGCGAAAGTGTACATGAGAATAAGACGTCTAAGCTTACCCTAAAAAATAAATCAAAATTATTGTACGTACACCAAAATTAGGGAATCAGAATTTATGTACTAGCCCCATAAATGTAGACAGGAATATGTCGTCTAAGCCTACCCCGAAGGGAGATACGGAATTTAGGTACCGACCTTGAAAGAAGGGAATCAGAATTTAGGTACTGACCCAGAAAGTGTAGATGGTAATAAGACTTCTAAGCCTACCCCAAAAGGAGAATCAGAATTTAAGTACCAACGTCGAAAGGAGGGAATCAGAATTTAGGTATTGGCCCTGAAAGTGTAGATGGGAATAGGATGTCCATGCCTACCTTGAAGGGAGAATTGGAATTTAGGTACCAACCTTTAAAGGATGGGATTAGAATTTATGTACTGACCCTGAAAGTGCAGATGGGAATAGGACGTCTAAGCCTACCATGAAAGGAGAATCAGAATTTAGGTACCGACCTCGAAAGGAGGGAGCCATAATTTAGGTACTGACCCTGAAAGTGTAGATGGGATTAGGACGTCTAAGCCTACCTTGAAAGGAGAATAAAATTTAGGTACCGACCTTAAAAAAAGGGAATAAGAATTTAGGTACTGACCCCAAAAGTGTAGATGGGAATATGACATTTAAGCCTACCCCAACAGGAGAATCAAAATTTAGGTATCGACCTCAAAAAGAGGGAATCAAAATTTAGGTACTAACTGTGAATGTGTAGATGGGAATAGGATGTATAAGCCTACCCTGAAAGGAGAATTGGAATTTAGGTACTGACCTCGAAAGGAGAGAATCAAAATTTAGGTACTGACTCTAAAATTGTAGGTGGGAATAAGACATCTAAGCCTACCCTGAAAGGAGAATCAGAATTTAGGTACCAACCTCGAAAGGAGGGAATCAAAATTTAGGTACTAACCCCGAAAGTGTAGATGGGAAAAGAACTTCTAGGCCTACCCAAAAGGAGAATCGGAATTTAGGTACCGACCTCTAAAGGAGGGAATCAGAATATAGGTACTGAACTCAAAAGTGTAGATGAGAATAGGACGTTTAAGCATACCCCAAAGGGAGAATCATAATTTAGGTAATGAGCTCAAAAGGAGGGAATCAGGATTTAGGCACTGACCCCGAAAGTGTAGATGGAAATAAGACGTTAAGCCTACCTCAAAAGAAGAATCAAAATTTTGGTACCAATCTCAAAAGGAGGGAATCAAAATTTAGGTACTGACCTCGAAAGTGTAGATGGGAATAAGGCGTCTAAGCTTACCCCGAAAGGAGAATTGGAATTTAGGTACCGACCTCTAAAGGAGGGAATCAGAATTTAGGTATAGACCCTAAAAGTGTAGATGGGAATAGGACGTCTAAGCATACCGCAAAGGGAGAATCAGAATTTAGGTACTAAGCTCAAAAGGAGAAAACCAGAATTTAGTTACTAACCCCAAATTTGTAGATGGTAATAGGACGTCTAAGCCTACCCAAAAAAGAGAATCAGAATTTTAGTGTTGACCTCGAAAGGAGGGAATCAGAATTTAAGTATTGACCCTAAAAGTGTAGATGGGAATAGGAATTCTAAGCTTACCTCAGAGGGAGAATCGGAATTTAGGTACCAACCTCGAAAGGAAGGAATCAGAATTTAGATAGTGACCCGGAAAGTGTAGATGTGAATAGGGCGTCTAAGCCTACCCTGAAAAGAGAGTTGGAATTTAGGTACTGACCTTTAAAGGAGGGAATCATATATTAGGCACTGACCCCAAAAGTGTAGATGGGAATAGGACATCTAAGCCAACCCTTACGGGAGAATTGGAGTTTAGGTACCAACCTCAAAAGAAAGGAATCAGAATTTAGGTTTTGGCCCAGAAAGTGTAGATGGGAATAGGACATCTAAGCCTAATCTAAAAGGAGAAGTGAAAATTAGGTATCGACCTTGAAAGGATGTAATCAAAATTTAGGTACTGACCCCAAAAGTGTAAATGGGAATAGGACGTCTAAGCCTACCCCGAAAGGAGAATCAAAATTTAGGTACTGACCTCCAAAGGAGGGAATTTGAATTTAGGTATTGACCCCAAAAGTGTAGATAGGAATAGGACGTCTAAGCCTACCCCGAAAGTAGAATTGGAATTTAGATATTGACCTCAAAAAGAGGGAATCACAATTTAGGTACTGACCCCAAAAGTGACATGAAGATAGTATAGAGAATTTGTGGTGTTGAACTCATAGATATGTGACCTGTGAAGATTGACTGTAGTGAAGAAAATTCATAAGAATTTGCGCAAAGTGTGAAACTCCTGCGAGAAATGTGAGGAAATTGGTGCATACCAAGATAGTTGTGGTGTCCAAGCAAAGAGTAAGAAACCTTGAACTCAAGAGAAACAAACTCAACAAATTTAATATTTTCTTTCTTTGTTGTTTTTATCACATTTAATTAACAAAGTATTTTTTTTTTCAAAATTTAGTTTTCATTGGTTGATTTTTCCAAAGGATGTTTTATTTAAATTTTTTAATCATAAAAAATTTTTTGTTGTTTTGTTCTTTGCTCGTTATAATTCGGAACCAACGCATTATTCTACAGCTTTTATCCATCGTACAAAAGGGCAATTTGACAAATATATTGAAGTATGAAAGAAAATTTCATTATTCTACTTCAAATTAGGTGTTACAGACTGAATACATGCTAAAAGAATCAAAAGAAAAAATCATGTTGAATACATCTGACACGTCATATGCTGAGTATATATCATATATGCTACTCTGGCATGGTACAAAAGGTGACAAAAACTATCTTCCTTTGCTCTATGGGATCAGCTCTTGATCAAGCTAACCTACTAAGCCACACTCAAGGATAAGAGTTTCTTTTACATGTACTTGGAGGTACAACCATCTCATAGCTCATATGGCTGTAGCTCCTCCAATTCTAGATCCAGTCAGAATCCATACATCTTGTTATCATCCATCCTTTTCATTTCAATGGAAACTTTGTGGTGTCATACCCCTTAAATGCAATGCTTGGCGAGGTTGGCTCCGTTTCCCTTCAAAATTAGTGTCAAACCCACTAACAGCAGAAATGCAACTGATGCTCTAAACTCACCGGGTTCGATGATGTCAATTTCTTTTTTGAACAAAATGTCAGTTTTACTCAAGAATGAGACCGTACAGAATCGTCTGACAAAATCATGATGTTCTATAAGTGGGGGAATACAGTCTCCATATTCATTTATGTTGATAATGCAACTGTTTGGAATGCAGTCTGCTAACGCTCCATCTGGCCATCCTTTTTATCATACACTTTATTGTTGGAGGTAATGGATCCACCTCATCGTGTCTTAAGATCCCCGAGGGGTTCCCTTACCTATCCTTGGTAAAATTGTAGCAACAACCACTTTTAATGATTTTCCTACCTATTCCACGTATCCACTTCTGTGGCTCTGAATATGTTCTTTCCATCAGAGTCCGGCTTAACCTCTGTCTCTCGTGTCGAATATGCAGTCAAGAATGCTTCTTTCTTTAATTTCAAAAAAGTCTTTGGTGTACAGTTCCAGGCCCTCCAGTATATTGACAAGTTTTCCTTGAATTCATAGAATTCAATCTCTCTTTTCTTTACTTTACTCATCTTGTCAAATTCTGCCATGGTAATCATCTGTGACTGTCAGAGCTGCTCCCTCATTTTAAATAAAATTTGCCATGGTAATCTTCTTGTCAAATTCTAAACCCTGCACTCTCTATATCCAATGGGATGTATGATTTTCCAACTGAATGGCCGGTAGTTTGAAATCCACTATCGGTAGATGTGTACTCCATTAAAGTGTTGTAGAAGTCTAAATGGAGGATGTTACATTACGAGCATTCTACAAATGCTCCTATGTCTGGTATCTATTTGGGGATCTTGATGCTACACATAGGGCAACCCTCACAAAGCTCATTTGTAATTGTCGGTAACTTTGGCTCTGTAGCAAACTTGGACTCATCGTCTGTGACTGACAAACTAGAGGAACCTCTCTCAACAAAGATCATAGATTTTCCCCGCAGGAATTGGGTTAAGTTTTCTGCCTCCTTCAGGCGTCTTTTCTCTTCACACAAGAAAGCTTTGTGTTTTTGAGATTGGCATTTCTACGTTGAGTTCTTCTTAACGGTGCATCGAGCAGTCTTGCATCATCAGCACTGACTAGATGTTCTGTTGGTGAAGTTATCATAGACGGTAGGTGACTAGTCCCTTCCATTAGATTTTGTTGTGTTATCACCTTCTTCCTCTTCAGTAAGGTATCCTCTTTAGTATTGATCTTTAACAGCGCTGATATCTCTTCTTTCTTATAGCAAATGACTATATTCATCAGAGGACCCTCATAGTTCACGGTGACCTGATCAAAATCCAAATCAAAGTTGATGATGCCACCCTGAGGTGCCCTTTCCTTGTTAAGTGCAAGATTTCAGCTATCCTTGAAAGCAAAAATTAGCTTCTGTCCTGACAATTTTTTTCTGGAGACGACAAAAAACATCAGTGTGCTAAAATTTAGTAGGAAAAAGAACAAAACAAAATATTTATTATATAAGATTTTTTTTACACTCGTGCAAACATTATTTTTTTTATTTAATTTAATTTAATTTAGTAGAATATCAAAATTAAAAGCAAAAAGGAGAAAGTCGAAGTATGCAACTTTAAAAGTGTTCATTTTATTGAGGTTAATTTTATTACAAAATTTTTGGACCCAGTCACAGATGATTGACTAAATAAATAACCCAAGAACGATCAAACTCTCAAAAAGGCAATTTCAAGAAACGCCAAGTTGTATAGTATGTCTTGAAATATCATCCATTGATCTGCAACATAGGTCTCTCGCCCCGGAAATCCACCAGCTAGTAGGCTCCTCCTGAATAGACCTTTTCTACGACAAATGGTCCCTCCTAAGTTGGTTCAAATTTTCTACCTATCTTGCAACGTGCAAAAATAAGTTTTTTGAAAACATGAATGAGGTCACTTACTTTAAACATCCTGAGGTGGAAAATTTTGTCATGAGCTTGTACCATCCTCACTTAGTAAAGTTCTAAATTATGTTGCGCTTCTAGTCGCTTTCCTGTAAGTCTTTCCCATTCTTCAAGTCTGAGCTTTGCAGTTTCTTCTATTATGATTTGGTTAGCGATGGAAACTCTAAGAGATGGTGTATGAACATCTTGCAGCATTATGGCCTTGGACCCATACACAAGTGCGTAAGGTGTACATTGAGTAGGAGTTTTGAACGTTGCTCGGTAGACCCATAAAGCTTCTAACAGTTTATTAAGCCAATCTATTTTATTTTCATCCAAAATTTTCTTTATGAATTGCACGAATGTCTTATTGAAGGCCTCGACCAGTCTACCTTCCCTGGGATAATAGATCATAGAATATCTCCAATATATCCCATGTCGTTTGACAAAGTTTTTGAATTTTGTGCTCTTGAAGGCTGTCTCATTATAAAAAATTACTTTGTGCAAAACTCTAAAATGGTAAATGATTTGACTTTGAAAAAATGAAGTACGTGCTGTGTTGTAACCTCTCGTAACGGCACTACCTCTGCCCATTTGGAGAAGTAATCCATAGCAACAAGAATGAATTTGTGTCCCTTAAAGGATGGAGGATCTATTAGACCTATTATGTCTGTGCCTAAACACTCAAAAGGCTACGAGGCAACAGTTGCATGTAGCACATTCAGAGGTTGGTGTAAGACCACCCCCATGCACTTGATAAAGGTGGCACTTTCTAGCTGTATCCATGCAATCAAACATCATTGTTGGTCAATAATAACTGAGTCATTTAATCTTCATTTTCATTTTCGGCACTGACTAGTGAGCTCCACACAATCTGTCATGTACTTCTTTGATGATATTTTGTGCTTATGTCTTCTTAGACATTGCAACCACATCTGATCAAACTGTTAGATAGAGATTGGCATAATATTGGATGAAAATAAAGAAAATATTAGATGTTGTAATATTATCTTAAACTTCAATTTTGCAGCTCCTTGATTTGCAAAATTCCATATCATCGACACCGAAGTTTGTGGTTGTTACTAATTCAGAAAATAGAGCATTAAAAGTGGTTTTGATGTTGATGTTATGGAATTTTGTGGTTGTTACTAATTCTCCAACTTTCATAAGCAATATAACCGATCCAAGGGCTCTTTCTCCCTTCTGATTGAATCCTCTTAACAGCATTTTATATGCTATAAGCTCTTGAGCGTCAATATACAAATTTGTCAATGTTTGTAGACTCATTAAGTTAAGTGATGCTCTAGAATCCACAAAAACTCTAAACAACATGAATCTGCCGATGTTAACGGAGATGTAGGTTGTGCTCGGCGGTACCAAGCAATAAGTCTTCATCTATAAAACTTATCCTAGGTTGTTCTTTTTAATGAGCAAAATTCATCCAAGAATGTGCTGGCCAATTGTGCTAAGCAAATCTATGGGTCAAGTGAGGCGGTAACTAGAGACTCTCTCATCTCCTTTGATAGGATTAGGGCGCCTTAAATGCTTAGTTTGACCGGCAACCTCTTAAGATGAGCTAGCACTTTATAATCCACTTTACATAACCCTCTAATCTTTACTTAATTATTTGGTTCTTCCACTCGCAGAGATGGAGGTAGCTCTTCTTGAGTTACTATTTGTTTTCCTTTATCCATTAGAGCTGACCTCGACTGGAAGACTTTCCTGCTCCTTAGATTTATCTCTGTGATTTCTTATTCCTGAGATGTTGTAGGTAAAATTTCTGGTGTCTCTTCTTCTTCATAGAGTTCCAAGTTGATAGCAAGTGGTGTGTCATGACGCTTGAGGACTAGCTCCTCACTCCCAGTGCTATCGTAACTAGTATCATTGATATTTTCTTTGTCCTTGTTAATGGGTTCATTAGATTTAAGTAAGATTTGAGGATCGGTTTGGGAATCAAGATTGGAGTTAGTTGAGCAAAGTCAGTTTTGTTATCGCTATAAACAGTTAAAACATAGCCAAAATCATAATCAATATATTCATAATACTCTGATGTGGCAAAAAGATAATCATACATGGTCAGAGGTTAGAGAATTTTTTTCCCCGAATCTGAGACAACCAATCTAACAGAGGCAGCCCCTATCTTACCGCTCCCCGGGCGCTATCAGTCTTCACGACGTCACTCTTTTCTTTCTCTTCTAGTTCTGGTGGTTTCTCTAGCAAAATCTCCATCTTGGGTTTAGCACATTGTAGACTCCGAACGACTGCCAGAGCTGAAGCGATCTGAATCTGATCCAGTGTCTTCTTGGATGATTTTCTCCAAACTGTACTCCATCCATCTTTTTCGGAATAGTGATCTATCTGAGTGATCGGCTTGGCCAAAATCATATTTATAGAACCTTTTTCAGGTTCTTTTAAATATTCTTTTGGGATTATTATATTCCTTTTATTAAGATTTTTCTCGAGCAAATTCTTGAAAATGAAACATTCTTCTATAGTATGTCCAAGCATCCTGTGGTATGAGAAATAATTGGGCTGATCTTCCTTATCAACTTCCTCAAGTTTCCTTGGATCTAGCAATCTGAACTCAGGCTTCTTCATTAGGCTTTTGAACATTCTGGGTACAGCTTTATCTTTAAAGGAACATACCATGCTCTTTCATTCTGAAAGGATCAGACCCTTCTTGTTCTCTATTTGAGATGATCCTCCTTTATGCGACTACTGGCTAGACTGGCCATATTATTGTGTTCCTTACTGAGCATGTTGTAATGATGGCTAGGAATTTTGATGAGAATGTTCTGCTTGTATCTTCATTAGCTATTTTCCCTTATCAATTGTTGCCACTAACCCAAACTTCCTCTCAAATATTCAGGTTGTTATGGTCTTTTCTGATTTTTCCTGAGAATCTATGTGTTTAACTTTCTCTTGCAGATTGCAAGCTTTGCTGAGTATTTTTTTGAAGAACTTGATGGTGAGTCCCTTAAGCATGAAAGCTACTGGCTCATGGATGCTTTTTGAGTAGAAACTCAATTGCATGATGTTCCTGTAATTGAGGTTCGCATTTCATGGTAAGGTTTCTCTACCTCAAGATATAATCTACTATAGTCTTGTTAGGCTCCAACAAATCTCTTAAGAAATAGCTGTTCTAATTTGGTGAATGTTTTGACCGATCCATTGGGCAACTTGTCATACTAATCAAATTCTATTCCTGATAAGCTGCTGACAAACTGACGGAAAAGCAAGGCTTCGTTACCTCTGATATTATGACAACTGGCTCAAAAGTATGTTATGTGTTGTTTGAGATTTTTAGTCCCGTCAATTATCTTAATGTTCGATGACACAAAACCTTTAGGGTAGGGTACGACATGGAAATCATCCGGGTAAGGTCTATCCTTTAAAATTAATGCACCATCCTTAGATTGGGCTAAGGCCTCCCGAACTTGTTTGACTATTTGTTTAAATTCATTTTTTTGTATGACACTTAGTGGAAAATCCTTCTTTTTCTGATCATCATTCTTAGCTGAGGCAACTTCCCTCCTTTCATCTATGATATGTACAATCTCTGGCTTATTGACTTCTAGAGAAGCTAACTGCTGTGTTTGAGACTGTCCATGAACTGTAGCCATGGCAGCCATGGAAGTAGCCATCTCTTTCATCCTTTTCTCCATTTGGCTGATTTGATCATCCCTTAGTAGAACAACCCTACGTAAATCATCTATGATGTTCCCTTCAATGAGAGGTTGGGCATCACACATAGATGTAGTTGCTCTAGTTTTAATGACATGAATATCCATGAAGTCTTCATCAAGATAGTTGTTAAAGTTAAAATCATCATCGTCATCATGAACAAAAACTCCATATTCTCTGGCTAACTCATAGATCTTGACTCTGAGCTTCTCGACATTTTCTTCAATTATTGCTTCTTGGATTGTCTTGAGATCTTGGGAATTCTGTTGAACATCCTCTATTTGCTCATCCAACATGGTAGCAATAGTTGGGATGATGTTAGATACTTTGGACCCCTGCTACATTCCATGATCCTGCCCTATGGGCTCACTGAACCATATTGGTACGGAAACCTTAAGTATCCATATCTTTTTCTTTGTTGGTGTTGCTTGAGACAGGGTGTCTCAAATGAGGCATTGACATGTCGAAAAGAGGTATGCTCCCCATGGTGAAGACCAGATACAGTATCTAGTAACCTCTTCATCTTTTCCTTCGGAACTTTAAGAACATCCCCATGATTGGTAATTGGTAGATTCTTGGACCTAAACATGAATTAACCGGCCGACGACCTGTAGGTCTTCAAACAGTGACGATAGAATAGGTGGTGATGACGGTAGTATCAATTCCTTTTCCTAAGCGGAACCTGACGGGAATGCAAACAAGAAAAGTTTCAGTTGATCTTTGAGCTTATCTAGCAGAATTCGCATCTCTTAGAATTTCTTTCTTCATGCGAGGGGATACTGCACATCCCACTCGTTTAAGTAATTTATCAATTGAACAACCCTCTTTGGTAGCTAGTCTCTGGAACACTGTACTGACTCAGGTGGAAAGAGCAAGCTTCCTCCTCTCCCCACCATGTAAATGAGGTAATGGTAAAGTAGCAGCATTTTTCTGGATGCCTTCATACCCATTGGTGTCCATTAAGGCATGGAACCTACTCCCTCACAAAAGATGGTAAGTTTCTAGCAATTCCAATTCCTCTTGATGAGGAATTTCATCAATAGACATTTCTTCGGAAATCTGAGCCTTAGTAGCCTTCTAAATATTTTGGCCGCAGTTTCTTCTTTATGACAGACTTAATGGCATAGACTTCTAAATCAATCCAATTTCAAACACTGAAGGCAGAATAATGAATACTTCAGTTGTATCTTCCACGACCATGCCTTATTTACACTTAACAGAAGCGGGAACAACATGCTTAGCAGGTGCTAGGGTAGTTGTACTCACCTTCTTGTAAGAAAGGAAATCATGAAAAAAGTTCATGCTGAACTCAGTAGATGGCCTCTTTTGGAGCGATAACTTTCATTATCACAAGGGAGCCTTTTCGAGCACGACTTCAAGTTTATCAAATTCCATTCCAAACTTGATAGTGGGGACGACGTTGCGGGCATCGCAACTCGTCGAAGGTTACACGAGAAGGTGAGCATAGGGAACACCATTGCAGTGGCTTCAAAAGGAAATCCCTGGGGTTAGTTATTTAGCCAATACCTAGTAATTCTAGTATGAGCACCAAAAATTAACAAAGGTCGATCTATAGATTGTGCAAGTCTTTCATTTAAATTTTAGTTTGGAGAAAATATTTCAAAATTTAGTAAAAATAGGTTTGAAAATAAGAGAATTTAATTAGTTAAATATAGAAGATTTAAAGAGCAAGCGCAGCATGACACAATTAGAATTAATTTACAAAATAACAAACCAAACTCAAAAAGGAAAGTGAAGTTTAGGACCCAGTACGGGACCGACTTCACAACTCAGATTGTCGGGGCAGAACTAGCCCATGAACACACCTATCGAGGGTCCAACCCCACACAAAGATTAAAAGTCCTAATGAAATCCTGAACCTTTCTATTTGAAGGTGATTGAACAGATGGTCCTGAAGTCCAAAGGAGTCGAATGTACTTACCTAACAAAGAATTGGGGAAAACATGTCAACGGAATAAAAGTAATTTGTTCCATAATGGACATGGACACATTAACGATGTATGAAGATAGTATTCCCTGAATTAAATGGAGAGAGAAACTAATCCCCAACGGAGTCGCCAGAAGCTGTCGGCACTATTTTGCTAAGGAGGGGGAATGACTAAAATTTGAAACATTTAATTTTAGAATAGAAAGCGGGAAGAGTTATGGGATGTCACAGATTTTAAGAAGAACCTCAATGACTTCCCAATCTAACCTATGATTTGACATCAGTTTATAAGAGAAATATTTAAATGTTTCATCCTACAAATTTTATTAATTAGGGCTTACATTCACATGAAACAATCACACAAATAGCCCGAAAGATGCGAAGATTTTGGTCGTGATGAACAACAACCCCAAAATCCTAAACTAACTTAGGGCTTATATTCTATACTAGAGCCATACAAAGTCCTAAAGATAAGTTGAGGATTTATGTCGCACTAGGCGGACAACCTCTAAGTCCTATGACATGTTGTTTATTTCTAAGAGAAGGTTTAGCTGGTGTAGACATGTTTTACTGTTAAACATGGTTGTGCTGCCCATAATGCTAGCTCAAAGCTCCTCGTCGTGGCAAGTTTAAGTTTTCTAATGTGTCAAGTCTTGATATCAAATCAAGTGTTTACTAAGGTCATGGTTATTTAAATGTTATCTGGAATATTAAAGTTGAATAGAGCGACACCGGTTAAGATCCTACGATTCCCTCGTTCTGGTACCACAGTTTTCTTTCAAATTCAGTTAGTCCAAATGAACTTACTAAACTCAACTTAATGAGTTCCATAATTTTATTTAGACTGTGAGAAATGTCGTTAGCAACCGTAGGTTACCTCCTCTAATGGATTCCTGATCATCCAATAGAGATGTCTTAATTTAGTTGCAATTTTTATTTTGTTGTTTGGTTTGTGATTAAAATCCGAGTTATCTTATATTTGTACTGCTGTGGCGGTGAATTTTATCTTGTTTAGTTTTTAGTTTTGATTTTAGTTTTGATAGGCAGGGTGACTTTAAGCATGCAAGCAAGAAAAAAGAGCTACGAAAAAGTAAATGCATTAATTTAAAAGCATACCTGTCGATTCTTCTCGCTCCTCCATCTGAAAGGTTAGCTTTGGCAACATGTATATAATTTTGCAATGAATTTAAGTTGCAAGTGTAGATGAAGGTATAGCTACCAAACCCCAAGTTATAACTTTATTGAGTCTTCGAAGATTTAAGTGGATAAATTTAAAACAAAATATAGCAAGTTCAATTTGCCCTTCAAAATATCAAAGAGATTACAAAGTGTTTGGGGCATGACCCTAAACCACTTCAAAAATTTCTTGAAATTTTTTGAGTTTATTTTGAACTTATCATATATTGTTCTATTGGTCACCATGCTTAAGCTAAGATTATCTCATTGCTCAAGGAAACTTGATGTTCTATTCATCACAAAGCTAGGACACTCTATTAATCAATGGATATTTCATTTAAGAGTTGTGTTGGTGGGTTCCCCTAAGGCAAATTTAAGCAAAGGTTTTAGTTTCCAAAGTAAAAAATTGGGCTTGTAGTGTAAACAGGTATTACTCTTTAATCAGGTTATCTTCTAAATCTGGCCAAATGAGTTTAAATAACAAGTTTAGGTCACTACCAAGCCCCGAACAATCACAATAGGTAAAACGGTAATCAATAGAATTTTGATTTAAATGACGTGCATTCCTATTGAAAAATCACATTATCATCAATTATGGGCTTGAAATTAATGAAATATTATCTTTCTAACTCAAACCCATCACTTAAGAATCATTTAATTTTGATTAGTTTCTAAGTCAAGACAATTAAGGACTCATTATGGAAAAGGTGGCAAGTGAGTTCCTACCTCTTACCCATCATATTTCAATCATCTAAAAATGTTCATTAGGATCAAAATTGCCCCTCTTCCCTTTAATTAATCCTGACTTTTGATTAAGGCACCAATATCTAAAGCTACCCTCCTACCTTTGGGGCTCTTCACTTCATAACTCATTAATCAAAATTCAAATGACTTTGAGAATTTTTAGAGTGTCCTATCCATGGGTTAATTAAAACATCATACGTGGGAATGTAGGTTATCAAAATTTAATTTAATTTCAATAATTATTTAAATTTAAAAAGTAGTATTTTCAAAGTTGATTTTACTTAAATATTCAGAAATAAGGTTTTTTATTTATGAGAAAATTACTAGAGGTCCCCTTAGGTCTTAGAAACACTTACACAAAATTTCATGATTTTTTTAATTAAATCTTTGATTAAATTTTTTAATTATTATTATTTATGACTTGATTTGAATGGAAAATATGTTTTATTTACAAAATTATTTTTTATATTTTTGTTAAACCTATATGAGTCCAAGGAACTCAGAGAAACAAATTTTGCATTTTTAAAATTTTAATTTATTTTTTATAATTATTTTAATGGGAAAATAAGGAAAATTCATTTTAATTTATTATAATTTTTGTATTTTGAAAATTAGGAAAAATATCCTAGTAAATTCTGAGTGATCAGGGAACAATTAGGCACATTTTAAAAAAAATTTGTATTTTTGGGATTTTTAATTATTTTTAATTCAAAATAAAGATAAAAAATCAAGTATTTTTTTCAAAAATAAAATTTATTTTTCCTAAGTGCCCCTGATCACAAGGAACTCTAAAAAATACTTTTCTTAATTTTGCCAAATTTATTTAGTTTAATATAATTATTTTTGTATAATAATACAAGGTTTCTTAAATAATCAACTTTAGTGCTCAAACTTAATCAAACATGTTCTAAATTTTTATAAAGGGTAAACATGATTTTTATACACAGTATGGAATTAATTTTGTCAATTTTTAATTAGTATTTAATTTATATAAATTAAAGATATATACATTTAATTAATTATGAAAATGTACAAAATAATTTTAATCATCATATTATTTTTCTAAGCATCTCTGAACATAAGAAACCTACTTAAATTATTTTCATAATTTTCTAAGTGGTATTTTAATTTATATAATTAAAATAAACTAAAATAGTCATCTTAGCTTGAAAATTAAGGTTAGAAGCATAGAGATCTTCTCTGACCTTGGAAAAATTAAGGAACATAGCCTCTGTCATGAGGAGCAAACCCTGAAAATTTCAAGCTATGGTGAGCATTGTTTGATCATAAAGAATTAAAATACTCCAGAGAGTAAGAAATTAATGAAAAATCAGTGAGTCATCAAATATTTTTTATTTTTAGTCCACGTTATTCTCCTGTGTTAACTGAGTGAGAGGGTAATTTTCTTTTATTTTTCTAATTTTTCTAGAGAAAGATAAGGATTTTTCAAGTTCAGACATTTAATTTAATTCAAATAATCAATATTTTTCTACTTAAACACGCAGCGCCAACTCATCCTACGGCGATTCCAAACTCACACGAGAAGCTTCATCATTTGATATCACCATCAAACTCAGCTGCCGTGCGGCCTACCTTTTTGCTCCAAGGGTTCGTCCAACTTGATCACCACTATCCATCCAATACACACGCGATCGGACGACATCCATTCATCGTCCCCAAGTGACCTAACCCGAGAACCATTCACACTAAAACCTTAAGATCTTCATCTAGACTCAACCAAATTGCATGGGGTTTGTTCCTAAATGTTCATCTACTCAAGACAAGCATATATTTATGGCTTATACGGTATGAAATATAGTAAATATGTACGGAGAATCAAATGAAGCTTGGTGTAGGGTTGAAGTTCAATTCCTTTGTCTAAGAGGGGAGGCCTCAATTAGATGGTTGTGGCACTTTGATTGGGTCCATCGAAGTCTATGTATGATTTCAATCAAAGTGAATTTTAGGTGTTATTCTAGAGCTATGTTAGAGGCTCTCTATGATGGGGCTATTGTGGGGAATCAGTTTCTCTCACTCAAGGGATGGTGTGTGCACAGTTAATTGAAGTTTCGTGAAGTGTAGGGCTGTGACAGAAAGTGTCATAGTTTTCCCTAAATTTTGAACTCAAATTTGAGCTCACACAGAGGAATTGAGAGAGGAAAAGTGGTGGACTAGAGCTTAAGAGTTCTTGGAGAGTGTTTGGAAGTAATTGGACAGAGTCTACCCAAGGAAATTGGTTAGTCCCACTTTTGGCCATGAAGAAGGTGGCTAAAATAGAGGGGTTTGGGGTGGAGCTCAGGGTTTCAATTTAGGTTCAATTATTTGTTTAAGTGGAGGACAAAAAAAATTTCAAAGCAAATTAGGATTGGCTAGCTTGGATGGGTGTAATTAGGTTTTGATGGAGGCATGGGAGCTCTTAGTTTGGGGGTTTTTTTGCGATTAGAGTGGCTAGCCAGTGTAGAGGAGGTGTTTAGGTGGTCAGGTGAGCTAGTAGGAGGGTTAATTATGATTGACCTTTAATGTTTAGGCATGATGGTGGAGATATTTTGGTTTAGTCCCAAAAATGGGATGAAATCCCTTAATTTTTGGAATCATTGGCCCATAGCTTCCCTTGGATGGTTCAAGTGGCTTTGGCTTGGTCCAAAGGGTGCACCTAGTGGCTGTGGTGGTCTTTAGTTTGCCAATTTGTCTTGGTTAAGTTAAATTTGGTGAAATGGTTCATGTGTGTCAAGTTGGGTTGAAGTTTGGTTTGGATTGGGATATCCATGACATTGATCTCAATGTGATAATCAATTTTATGTAGATGATTGTCAAAGAGATTTTAGAGAAGAACTTGAGTAGTTTTGAGTTAATTTGGAGGTTAAATTTTGACGAATTTGGTCTTTTAGTCATTTTGGGGGTGTTCGGTTGGATTTGGGTTTAGGTTAGGCTAGGGTTGGGTTAGGTCCAAATTGATGGCTCAAAGTGGTCTATGGGAGTGTCATAAAGAGTTTTCAACACCAAGTGGATGCCAATTTTAGGGTTAGGGCATTCAATTTAGTGGAATTTGGGCATGTGGCTAAATTGTGGCAAATTTGGGGATTTTGAATTTGGGTTAAAATTAGGTGGAGTTGAGGCTTCAGAAAGGCAAATTAAGGGCTCAATTTGATTATTAGGAATGTTAGGTAGAGTTTGGGATCGAAATTAAGGCAATTGAGTGGGATATGGGTTTAATTGGGTGAGATTGGGTCATATGGTCAAAATTGACTTGGATCAAAATTGAGCTCAACGAAGGGGTCAATTAAGATTGAATTTGATTTGAAATGATCATAGGCATGATTAATTTGAGTTTAGAATTGAAATTGGGGAAAAGTGAGATGAAATTGAGGGACATTTGGGGTGAATTTATAGAAATTGGGCCTCAGCGGCAATTTTGGGGGTTTTGGTCAAAATGGTCAAATTGGGCAAATTGGGTTTAATTGAAGGATAAAAATTGGTTTTGGAGTCATTTGAATTGATTTTAATGGTTTTGGGAAAGTTTGGGTTTCCAAGGTTATTTTTGTAATTTTGGCAAATTAGGGGGTATTTTGGGAATTTTGAAATTTTTGGGAGCTTTTGGGCAATTTGGGTAGTTTGAAATAGTTTGAAATGATTTTTGAGCAGAATTGGGTTGTTTGATTAAGTTTGGGAATTTTGGTCAAATTTAAGGTTTGGGGGTAAAAAGTTAAGTTGGGCACTTAGGTAAAAATTGGACTGCCAACCACCCAATTTGAGTTATGGACCAATGGAATCCTCTACTTTGAGTCCTTCATGTACTGGTCTTAGCTAGACCTTAGCCTAGGGCTAGTGGGTCTAGATGACCACCTACATGAGTCTCCCAAAAGATCAAGGGATTAAAGCTAACATGTTTGGTTTTAGGGTTGTGAGTGGGATGTGGTGTGTAAGTGAATGTAAGTTAGTGAACTAGCTCTAGACCAAGACCCAGAGCCAACCCTAAGGCTAAGTAGTTTTATAGGGATGCCCCTTGAGCTCCCTCCTATTGAACCTACCTATTAAGTGGTAGAGGTCAGGACCAATATGTGAAATTTCAAGTTGAGTAGGAAAGAGTTCAGAACTTCTAATGGTGAGAGTTCTTTTCTAGTCATCTAGGAATAGTCAACAAGAAAGTCTTATGGCTAGAACCTAGGCTATTAAAAAGGAAACTAGACCTCAACGAAAAGTGAGGTAAACACGCCTGAAGCACTAATTTATAGAGAGTTGGCGCATGATGCACCAGATTTGGCGTCAGAAGTGCCAAATTCCCAAAAGTGCTAGATTGCCTAAAAAATCACAAAATTGCATAATAAAACTCCATTTTTACTGCTTGGGTCGTCTCCTACCTCCAAATTGTGACCTAAGGCTTCATGTTGTATGCGTTAGAGAAGATTTTGGAGGCCAAAGATCTTAGATTTCTTTTTCTTTATGTAAGAGATTCACTTTAACCTAAAAGTATTTTATTTTCACCATGTAGATCCAAAATTTTAGATTTTTGATGGAAAAGCTTGAAGAAAACTCATGTTGAAAAGTTCCTTACCAAATCATCTTACTTGGTGAGTTAGATTTTTTATTTTTTGATTTATTTGGATTTTATTTGGATTTTAATAGAAATTCCAGTGGCTCCACGAGTAAAGAGAGGAAAGCCGACATATGATTTTGACGCAAGGAGATTTATGAATTTCAAAGCCCAACATTATTATAACACTCAAATGGAAACAAGAAATTTGATCCAGGAACGTGCATTAACTAACCCAGATGGAGTGATCGAGAGGTTGATCAAAGCCAAAAAATGGGAGAGGTTTTACTACTTCACTGCAGTAGTGATTGTACCTAAGATTCGGGAGTTTAATGCCAACTTGAGTTTTACGACTGACAATCACATTCTTGTGAGAGTTAAGCAAGTTGAATTTTGAAGAGAAAAGATCAATGCTTTTTATGACTGAGAAATGTATTCTATTTTGAATATGGTGCATTTATGATGACTGATTCAACAATGGATGAAGTGATTACTTTTTTGACTGATGGAAGAGGAGAATGAAAGATTAAAAATAATAAGAAAGTTAACTTCTCTACTTCCATCATGACTATTGAGTCAAAAGTATGGAACCACTTCATCTCTACTAAATATTGCCAATAAATCATCTAAGCAAAGCAATGAAGGATAGAATTGTGGTAAACTTATGCATTCAAAAAATGAAAGCAGTAGATCTTGGTGCTCTTATAGTTCATCATGCTCGAATTATAGCTAGTAGTGCTACAACTAGTGGTTTGGGTTACCCTACCTGAATTTTCTCTTTATGTGAACAATCAGGTGTAGAGTCCCATAGAAATGATGAAAGGATGCAACCACAAAATCTTATTGGGAAGCATACGGTTCAAAAAGTTGAATCATTTGTTGAGTCTAGGAGTGAAGGTATTGATAGACCTTCTACATTAGCTGCAAGGGCATCTACATCTTGCTCTGCTTCACTTGAAAATATTATGGAGCGGCTTATGATTCAACAAATGGAAATAGTTAATATACAAAATCAAATTGGAGAAATTGAGCAAGAAATTGTTATAATGATGAGTATACGTATAGGAGAGTTTAGCATGACAAAGATTTCAAGGTAGCTATGGTTAGATATCTTAGGGGTGAATACAATGTGCAATTTTCAACTTGCCCCAGCTTCACTCCTTATGCTCCTATTCATGAAGAAGAAGAAGAAGAAGATGATGATGATAATGATGAGGAAAGCGATGAGGACTGATATTCTTAGAAGTTTAGTTTATTTTGCTTGTTTGTTTATTATTTTTGATTATGTTGTTATTTGATGTCATTTGAGATGGTTATGGTAAGAAATTTCATTTTGTGTTGTGGACCTAAATTGTAATAGTAACAGTAGATTTTTACTTTCTGCATTTTTAGTATTTTTTTTTCCTATTTTTAATTCTCAGCAGATTCTTTAAAATATATTATGTTTCATTTAATGCTTTAAAGCCTGTGGATA
Source organism: Phalaenopsis hybrid cultivar (assembly GCA_002079205.1). NCBI lineage: Eukaryota > Viridiplantae > Streptophyta > Magnoliopsida > Asparagales > Orchidaceae > Phalaenopsis > Phalaenopsis hybrid cultivar. The sequence goes on from JXCR01147647.1 coordinate 199,320, forward strand.
TTTTTAAAGTTAGTATATGCAGTATACCAGAGCCCAGTTTCATATTAAAAAATCCTCTACAAGTTAGTTTTTATTTTTATGCATTTACTGTTTTCTTTCACCTACAAAATTTTGTACTAAAACATTTTTAAATCACTTAAAAACTTAAGTTTGGGGGAAAGAAAAATTTCTTCTAAAAAGAAGTAAACTAATTTTTATTTGTCCTCAATTAACTATTTTTAAAAAAAAATTAACATGACCTTGGATATTAAGATTTAACATTAAATGACTATGCTTATGTTTATGAATCTTTTGGTAAATTTAGGAAAAAGTTTTTAATAATGAAGGTCAATTTTTAAGTTAAGGATATCTGGTATGAAAAGATAAAATTATGTTTTCTATTTAAAGTAAAGGAAATTGTATTTTTGAAGTATTAAGAATTTTAGAGTTTCATGTAAGAAGAAAAGAATGAAACTTTATGAAAAATCATAAACTAATATGAATTTATAACTTAAGGAAAAGTGAAGAGTTTTGACTTTAAGAAGAGGATAGTAAAGTTCAAAATTATTAAAGGCTATCCAAATATAGTAATCCTCACTTGAAAAATAAAAAGAAAAGAAAGGATTTGAAAATATCCCAAAAGAAAAAAAAAGAAAAATTAAAGAAAAGAAAAATGAGTGAGAAGAAGCTTGAGAAGATGCCTAATCAAAAAATTGGCTTCACTTGACTCAACTTAAGGAAAGGCATTATTACATTTCTAAACCTGTATTGAAGTATTAGTAGCATTACTAGTAAAGTTTTCATGAGTTTTTTTTTTCATATGAATGTTCTAAGTATCCTTAATATGACAAATTGCAATTTTTCTTAACATACATAGAGATTCGAAAATCTTAACTTTGATTACTAAGTACACTTAGACTTAGAGTTTGAATCTATGTTATTAAAGATTTTTCTTAAATATTATTATTTTATTTATTAAACTAAAGATTGGAGTTTTAAGTTAATCTATATCCTAAGCCATGTGCTTTTATGTAGTAAAAGTGTCACTTGAAGAAAAGTAACATTTAAGTTTGGGGGATTTTGATACAGCAAAAAAAATATGTTGTTTTAAGTATATATTTTATGCTTATTTTTAGTGATATTGCACTTTAAAGGTAGGTATTTTCATCTTTTTATTGGAGGTGTATCAATTTTAGAAATTTGGAGCAAAAGTAGCGAAAAGGGTGAAATTTGGAGCCAAAACTGTGAATTTTGGGAATTTTGGTGCCTGATGCACCAAAAGCTCTATTTTATAGAGAGATGGTGCCTAATGCTCCATATTGTTGTCAGAAGCGCCATTGGACATAGTGTTGGTGCCAAAAGTGTCAAATTTGGCAACTAAAGCGCCAAAACCTAGAACATCACGGTCTTAAGCAAGTTGGCGTCTGATGCGCCAAAACCAGCGTTAGATACGATAGAAATGACTTTTTTGTAGATTAATGTGTTCTAGGACAAATTTTGCACGAATTTTAAAAAGGACACTTGTTATAAACACCCATTGAAGTGATTTAATGAATCTATACACTTTATAAGTTTCTTTTATGAAGGTATTTGTCTCTTGGATCAATGGACATGTCTTTTGAATTCAAATGGGCTAACTTTTGGATAGAATTTTGGAGAGAATTTTGAATTCTTTTTGGAGGGAGGCAACCTTTAATAAAAGAGAGGTTTTGGAGAGTTTATGAGTGTGGCGTGTAAGGGGGATGGCTAGAGAGTTTGAGAGAGAGAGAAAGTCAAGAACTTGGAGATTTTCTTCATGGATTGTAAAAGGAGATGGAAGGTGAGAGATTTCTTATTCATTACACATCTAAGAGAGAATTGAAAGTGCTTGTAAAGAGAGAAAGACTTGAAGAGAATTTCTAGAGATTCGCTTGGGAAGAATTGTGAGATAAGTTGTGTCTTTTATTTCTTTTTGCATTGTAAACTTTTTTTATATATATAATCTGTGTTTTGTCGTATCCTTCTCATGAATTTTGAGTTGTCTTCTTTATCCTTCTCCCTACTTTGAGATATGATTTTGTGAAGAATTAATTTTATTTTATATTGTTTTAAATGCCAATAATTTATAATAATTTAAATTCCAATCTTCATTTCATTTTTTATCTTGCCAATTGAAATGTTAAAATGTGTTGAGAAACATATGTTTCAAAAGGGCTATGATTTCTAAAACATGGTGAGAATTACATTTGATTTCATGGGAGAGGATGTCATCCATGGAGTTGAGTGCAAATAAATAGGAAAATATACTTTGTTGGATGTAGAATTGAAGATTTTAAGGTGATAGTTTAAAATCATAAATTTGGTCCAGTTGATTAGAAATTGATGTGAGATTGTTAGCCCTCAGGTGTGGGAGTAGTGGAAGCTCTAAAGTGTCAGCCTGTATCCCCCCAGCCTAACCATGGAATTAGGACCAAACTCTAGATTAATCAATGTTCCTTTTGCACTCGGAAGAGCGTAAAGAATAGGATTTCTCCTATTTGGCACAAAATAATATATATATATATATATATATATATATGATGGAGGTGGCGGCTGGCTTGGTGGTTGCTCTGTTAGAGTTTTCATGGACTGTCTACGGTTGGTGGGGATCTCCATCCCTTCTCTACTCATTGTTTTCCCTCTCCTAGTATTTTTCCTTTATTCTTGGAAGCTTCTTCTCTGGTTATTTTCCTTCCTGGATTTTTTCTCTTTCATGTAGCTATCGAGGTATTGTTCCATTAATGTGGAGTGTTGATGGCTGAGCAAAGCAATGTGGATTTGGCCACTAATATTCAATTGGCAAAGGCTACTTTTGCGGATGTTGTTGGAAAAGGCTTTGACCCTATTAAAAATTTTGAAGATTTGGTTTTTCCTCAAAGCTACCATGAGGTGGCTGACCCAATCATTAACCTCTAAATAGGAAGAGTGGTAAAATAGCCATCTTTTATATTGAGGAGGATATCCAAAGCCTGACTAAAAATTGCAAATTTACTCTTATAGGCAAATTTCAGCTAGGTCATCCAAAAATGGAAGCTATAAGGAAGGTCTTTGATGGCATTAAACTTAAAGGAGCTTGGAGAGTTGGCCTCATTGATGGTAGACACATTTTAATCCATTTAATAAGAGAAGAAGATTATGTCAGAATCTTCTCTAAGCAGATTTTACAGATTGAGGGCAACACAATGAAGATTTTAAAGTGGTCTACTGATTTTGATCCTAGCAAGTAACTACCTATAGTTCCTATATGGTTCAAACTTCCAGGATTAAAACATCATTTTTTCAACTATAAAGTGTTGTTTAACATTGGATAGGCCTTGGGTAAACCCCTCAAATTGGATGTTCGACCTTTCAATCTATCTAGACCATCAGTAGCCAGAATCCTAGTTGAAAGGGACCTAACTCTCCCAGTTGTTGATGAAATATGGTTGGGTACTGAAAATATTGGGTATTGGAAAAAAATCATTGCTGAACAGAAGCCTTACTATTTCTTCCACTGTTGTATGTTTTGGCACACTGATAAAAAGTGTTTTAAACTGCACCCTCATCTTAGGAACACTAATCATGGGGTCCCAAAAGATGTTGTTCTGCCTATGAAACCTTTGGTGGAGCTTTAGAGGGAAAGAGCAATTTCTGATGAGAGCCCTGATCAAATTAAGTCTAGGTATAATGCCAATGGTGCTGAAAAAATTTATCAGACCAACAATGCTGCTTTGGTCATTGAGACTGAAAATGCAGAAAAAAATATAGCCAATGCTAGTCCAACCATCTTCTGATTGCAATGATTGATAATTTATCCAAGGATGAAGCTGGCCTTTCAGAAAGTCATCATGAACCATTTGTTGTTCAGAGTTCTCAGCTGGATGTTGGTGAGGTTGTTCATAAGGATTATCAAGTGGACTCTACTTTAGTTGAAGTTTTACAGACTGCTTTGGTTGATGAATGGCAAACCCAAAAAATAAGAAAAAAGAAAAAGGGCAACCAGGAGTTAAACAGTGTTAAGGGAGGATCATACTCACTAAGAGACAGAAATAATTATATGGAAACCAAGGAAGCAATGGCAAGTTCTAGGAGGGGTAAATACATCTCCTTTGGATGATGAACCTTTTGTGTTAGAATGTTAGGGGATTGGCACATCCTAAATCCCTTAATCGACTTATTGCTTTGAATAGGATGTACAAGTTTTGGTTTGTTGTTGTTTTGGAGTCTATGGTGTCCAAAAATCCCTAGAAAATCCTTAGTAAATTCTCTGGCTTCTCTCATTTTGCTAATCTGAATAATAAAATTTTGTTACTTCATAGACAAGAAGTATTGTGCCAAATTTTGTGGGATCATCCACAATTCCTTCACATTAAGTTTAACTTTGGGCGTCAGGAAGGTCTGGCTACATTTGTTTATGCTGGAAGATCCTCAAGAGCCAAAGTGGAGCTGTGGGAGAGCATTCATACTATCAGCAGATCCTGTAATTTCTTATGGCTGGTGGGTGAGGATTTTAATTCCATTTCCGCCCCTTCTAAAAAATTAGGTGGCCACCCACTTGATTCCAAATCTATGAACAACTTTAATGATAATATTAGCTTGGCTGGCTTATTTGATCTTGGCTTCACTGGACCCAAGTTTACTTGGAGGAGAGGAACTTTATGGGAAACATTGGATAGAATCCTTGTTAACACTCTTTCACTGAATGAATTCTTACATACCTCTGTCCAACATCTTAGCATGACAGGTTCTAACCATAGGCCCTTACTTATCACTATTTCTGCATCTCCAATCAAGCACAAATCTAGCTTTAGATATTTCAACAAGTGGTCTTCTCACCATTATTTTCTTAATCAAATCTCTTTGGGGTCGAGAGATTGTCACCACTCTAATCCTCTGATTAAACTATGGATGCTGCAAAAGATGATTGGCAAACAATTGTCTAATTGGAACTGGACTGTGGTGGGGGATATTAATTTGAGAGTAAAGGAGGCTGAAAAGGAAGTGAATGATATGGAGACTAGGCTTGAAAATAATCGTGATATTGAAAAGCATTTATTGTTGGCTAATGAAAAGCTATGGATGCTATTAGTATGTAGGAGGAATTTTATGCTGGAAAGGCTGGTATGACCAGATTCTGTGAAGGGGACAGAAACACAAAGTACTTTCATGCTTGCATCAACTATAGGAGGAAACGCAACACCATTCATAAGATTAGAAATCCCTCTGGGCACTGGATTCAATCTGAAGACTTAATTGCAGCTAGTGCCATTCAGTATTTTCAAACTCTATTCATTCAAACTCCAGTCATCAGACCTCCAATTCAGCAAGACCTATTTGATCAGAGTTACACAATAAACCTAGACTTGGCATCTATCCTTGGGAAATTGGAAATTTGGTCAGCCCTGACCTCCACTGGCAGCTCCAAAGTTGCAAGCCCAGATGGATTCTCAGCAAATTTCTACAATAAAGCATGGAAGATCATTAAAGGGGATATTATTGATGCAGTACAAAGCTTTTTTAGAGGGATGGATTTGCCTAACTATTTTAAATGCTCTACCATTAACTTATTCCCAAAAACAACTCCAAGCTCTTTTGGGACCAGTTCAGGCCTATTAGTCTTACTAATGTACTATCCAAAATTATTAGCAAGGTGATTTCCAATAGATTGCAGCCTCATTTACCTCATCTCATCAGTGAAAATCAATTAGATTTTGTTCAAGGGAGAAGTATAGTGGAGAATGTTCTCTTGGCTCAAGAATTAGTCCTGAATTTTGACAAACAGTGTGAAGGATGGAATCTTATTTTCAAACTGGACATCCAAAAGGCCTATGACACCATACATTGGGATTTCTTTGAGGAGGTGCTATCAGCAAGGGGATTCTCTCAGCTCTTTATTTCCTTGATCATTAGGTGGCTTATTAATAATTATCATTCTATTTTCATTAATGGGAAGTCTCGTGGCTTCTTCACAGCTTCTAGAGGCATCAAGCACTTTATAATTTATCCCCTACTATCTTCATACTTGCTTTTGATTTCTTATCTAGGTTGTTGAATAAATTAATGGCCGAAGCTCCTCACTCTTTATATAGCCACAGATCTAACATTGTTGTTAACCACTTATCATTTGCTGATGATGTTATTATATTTGCCAAAGCTACTAAACCTGCAGTTAAATTGCTTTTCCAATGTCTGGAGCATTTTCAAGATTGCTCTGGAATGAAATTTCATATACAGAAATGCCAAGCAGTATTCAGTAAAATGGTGAAACCATAAATCAAGCATTGGATTTTAGATCTTACTGGCTTTTGCTCTAGTGCTCTTCCTCTAAAATACTTGGGGACTTTATTGCTCAAAGGGAGGACAAGGCAAGTCTAATTTGATGATAATAAACTTAAAGACCAACACAAACTCAACAGCTGGTCTAACACTTTCCTCTCTAATGGGGGAAGAATTACCCTCCTTAAAAGTATTTTGCCTGCTCTTCCATCTTATATCTCACAAGTTTTTGTTATGAAGAAATCCATCCAAACCACTCTTTAAAGAACTTTCAACAGATTCCTTTGGGCAGGCCAAAGAAAGTAAGTGCATTGGGTGAGATGGCAAAATGTTTATGGCAGTGCTAGAGCGGGAGCTCTGGGGTTTAAAAGCTTCCAACATATTTCCCAAACAAATTTTTGCAAACCTTTGGTTATGTTTAGAGCACAGAATTCCATTTGGGCTAAATTTTTGAAAGGAAAGTACTGCAGAGATGTGCATCTTTCTCTTGTGACTAATAGATTGGGGGATTCATGAACTTGGAAGAATATGTTGAAGATGAGAACTAAGGCTGAACAGCTTTTCATTTGGGATATAAGGGAAGGCAGACTCAATGTTTGGTCAGATAATTGGGCTGGGGAAGGCATTCTCCCTCCATTACTTGGCTCTCAATTCAACCCTACAACACAAGTGGTTGATCTTTGGTCTGATGGTGAATGGAACCAGCAAGCTCTTCAGAACATCCTTGATAATAGATTACTCAAGATTGTCCTGAAGAAACCTATTGACAGATCCAAGAAGAACAAACTTATTATGAACAAGAAGGTTTCCCAGACTTTCTCAGCTTCCATATCTAATTTCTGCTTTCCTCAACAGGAGGTTTCCTGTGCTAAATGTGTTTGGAACAAATTCCTTTCTCCTTCCATGGCCTTCTTCTCTTAGAAATTATTCTATGGTTTCATTCCAATTGTTGATATTTTAAAACTAAAAGGCTTGAGAGGCCCTTCAAGATGCTGCTTGTGTAAAACTGAAGAGGAATCCCTCCAACATTTGTTCTTCAAATGTTCTAATGTTTGGCAAGTCTAAAATCTCTTGTTACCTAAACTGAAACTAAATACCATTCAGTTGTCCTGAGATGATTTTTATATAAGCTGAAAAGACTGGCAGGATCAATCCCTCCCTCTCATCCCTTGTATCATTGGTTGGCTTGTTTGGATGGCCAGAAATATGCGAAAATTTGATGAAGCCCAAGTAGATGCAACTGTCATTGCCACTAATTGCTACAGCTATTTACAGAAACTGCACTATCATAGGGAACTTCCGGAAATCCTATGCACAACCTCCCTCAACTGTTCAAGGAAACTACAAACTATTCATGTTCTTTGGAGCTGCCCTCCTAAGGGTTGGGTCTAAGTCAACACTGATGGAAGCTTCATTTCTCCTAATGCATGGGTTGGTGGGGTTTTTAGAAATGTTAGTGGGGAATGTCTACTATATTTTTAGTCTCTTGCTAAGGCTGAGGACCCTTTGGAAGTTGAAGCCCAAGCTATTTATTGGGCAGTGTTTATGGCCAAAAAGTGTAGCTGAAACCAATTAATGGTGGAAACTGACTCCATGACTTTAATCAACATTCTTGAAGGGAGAATATCTACCCCTTGGTATCTAATTTATTGGATCACTAGCATACACACCTTGAGCATGGATATTAAGTTGTCTTTTTCTCATACATATAGGGAGGGTAACAGACCTGCTAATTAGCTTGCTAAGGCTGGCCTCCACACTCAGAGTCCTTTCATAGATACTTGTACCACTCCTTTAGAATTACTGTTGAAAGGAGATCTTGTTGATCTGCCTTTCCTTAGAGTTCTTCCTCTTTAACTTTTGGGAAGTGCTTAGTTTTTTCCTTCCTTTTTGTACCTCTTTTATTTTAATGAAATAGGAGTCTAGTCTCCTTTTATAAATACATATATATATATATATATATATATATATATATATATATATATATATATATAAAAAAAAA
>JXCR01147647.1:216252-262871 GCA_002079205.1 Phalaenopsis hybrid cultivar
ATATATATATATATATATATTGATAGTTTTATGGATTTAGTGTACTTGAGAAACTTAGTATTGAGAAAATATATAAAAACATATTTATTTACCCAATTTAATGGAAGATTTGAGAATTAATTGGATTTAAAATGAGATGGTGCGAATTTTGGAACTGGCGTCTAAGGCGCCAGATTGACGTTTAAGGCGCCATTTTTCAGAGAGGTGGTGCCTGAAGCGCCAAAATTGGCACATAAAGTGTTGCGGCGACCGAAACGACATAAGATGATTCAAAAGATAGTTTTTCATGATTTTTGGCAGGTTTTCATCCTAATAACTCCCAAAAACGGATTCATAAACCTATTTTAGAGGGAAAAATAAAGGAAGAGTCACCATTTTTCAAATCCAACGGCTTCCCACTCTAAAGAAACCGCTAGATATGGAATTTTCATCCAGAGGAAGTTGTCAGTTTCAATGTGCATAAGTTATACGATCGAGTTTTATGAAGAAGAGGCTAATCAAGGAAAGGGTATTTGTGAATCAAGGATTCACCCCACTGAATACTCGAGTGGTGGAGATTATTGCACAGAGACGTCGGGAAGAACTTTTCTATACCACTGCCGCCGTAGTTGTCCCTGTGGTGAAAGAGTTTTTCGCCAATATTCATGGAATCAACCAAGGAGTTGTCTACTTTCAAGGAAAGTGTGTACAAGTCACTCCTTTAAGAATAAATGATATGTTTATGATTGAAAGTGTCCATATTTGCCACTGTGCAAATTTTGCCCCTAAAAGAGAAAATATGAGCAAACTCTTTTGATTTATTATTGATGAAGGTGCAAATTGGGAGACTAGAAATAATGGGAATGTAAGTTTTTCTTCATCATTACTGAATCTTAAATCTAAGGTGTGGCATTTTATTATTGAATCAAAAATACTTCCTACCACAAAAATTAGTAAGGTGACTAAGGAGAGTGCTACTTTGAATTACTATATTCAAACTAGAAAACTTATTGATGTAGGTGTAATAATTGTGAAATCTATTTTAGGTTTCTTCACTAATGAATCTATTACTGGAATGGGATATCCATCTACTGTCTTCCTATTGTGCATTCAATTGCCAGTGTCTTATGAAAGTTGGAAAAATTGCTACTTTCTTCGAAGCTTATGGACCCAATAGTTTTTTTTAACTGCATAGGAATGAGGGATGAGAATGATATGAATATATTGATGGATCAATCATCCCAGAATTCATCACCTATTCAGCCTTACTTTAGTTCAGATGCACTTTAGAAAGGATCAAGAAGACAGAAAAAGAGGAACATAACCTTATGCATTCAATTAGGAATGTTTCTGAAATGCTGGATCATCTGGATTAGAGGATGAAGGAACATTTTGACACGCTAGACGTGTTGAAGATGGTTTGGTGTGTATGTTCAAGAAACATGCTTGAATAGAGGAAGATTCGACAAACAAATTTCCTTATCGACCTTTTTACAACTTGTACGTGCACTAACAATCCATGGGAGGTATCTAAGAGTATGAGAGTGAAGAAGATGTTTGAACTTACTTTATGCACTGAATGCACATTTAGTATTGCTTACTTGTGTGTTATGTTGGATTACATTTACTTTCATTGTTGGACTTTATTTGTGTCAGTTGTTAAGTATTTTGAAACTTAGTTTTTATTGTTAAAATGTTTGGTTTGCTTTGGACGCTGAATTAGATTTGTTGACTTGAAAACAATCAGCTTGTAATAGTGTGGATTTTATATATAAATGTGAGTTTTTTGTTATTTGTGAAAGCTTTGTGTTAGAAAATTGTTTAATTATGAGTATAAGTGTTTAATTATGTTATTTAGAGGTTGACGTAATGTGGTACGTAGCAGATTTCCATAGAAAAAATGAAATTTGAAAAGTTTTGGTGTTGGTTCCTGAGGCGCCAGATTTATTTCCTGAGGCGACAAGTTCCCGAAAAATGCCAGGTTGGGTTAAAATCCATGAAATAGCCTAGTAAAAATCCATTTTTATTGTTTGAGTCAACTTCAACCTCTAAGCCTAAACTTAGGGCTTAACATTGGATGGATTTGAGATGATTTTCAAGGACTAAAGATCTTAGATTTCATCTTCTCTTAGTAAAAGCTTCACTTTAACTTAGAAAATTTTTATTTTCACCAAGGATTTATCTTACGATATAGGAAATCTAAAATTTGGTAATTTGTTGAAGAATTTTAATGAAAATCCATGCTAAAAAGTTTCTTACCAAATAACCTTGCTTGTGGAGTTAGGATTTTTATTTTGTAATTTATTTGGATTAACTTAGAAATTCATATGGCACCACATGTGAAAAGAGGAAAGCCTACGCGAGATTTTGATGTAAGGAGATTTTTCAATTATAAGGCCCAACATATCAATAATACCAAAATGGGCTTAAGGAAATTGATTCAGGACCGAGCATTTGCTAACCTAGCTGGCGAGATCGAGAGGTTGAACATCGCTAAAAATTGGGAGAGCTTCTGCTACTTCACTATAGTAGTTATTGTTCCAATAATCCAAGAGTTCTATGCCAAGTTGCAATTTACCACAGATGATCACATCTTTGTGAGAGGTAAGCAAGTTAAATTTTCTAAAAGGAGGATTAATGCATTTTATGGATTGAGAAAAGAACTCCATTGTGAATATGCCTCATTCGTGATGATTGACTTATCACTAGATGAAGTAATTGCCTTTTTGACTGATGGAAGGGGAGAATAGAAAATTAAAAATAATAATAAAGCTAATTTCTCCACTTCCATGTTGACTTTTAAATCAAATGTATGGCATTACTTCATCTCTACAAAGTTGCTTCCAACGAATCATCTGAGAGACGAAACCAAGGAAAGAGATATGCTAAATTTTTGCATTCAACAAATGAAGGTAGTATATATTGGTGCTCTTATAGTACATAATACTCAGAGTATAGTCAGGAGTGCTACAGCTAGTAGTTTAGGATACCCTGCCCTGATTTTCCCTTTAAGTGAACAATCATTAGTAGAGTTTAAAAAAAAACCAATTAGGAAACACACAGTCCAAAGATTTGAATCATTTGTTGGTTCCAGTATTGGAGGTAGTGATAGACCCTCAACATTTGCTGTAGGGATATCTACATCCAGCTCTACTTCACTTGAGAACATCATGGAGCAACTAATGATCCAACAAATTGATAATGTAAATTTGCAAAATAGGATTGGAGGGTTAGAAGCAAGGAATAAATATAACGATGAATATCAGTAGAGGAGATTCAATTTGATATATCATATCAGGAGTCCAAGATTAGATATCGAAGGGGTGATTATAATGTGGAATTTCCAACTTGCCCCAGTCTTACTCCATATGTGTCGGATCATGTTGAAGAGGAAGAAGATGATGATGAGGAGCAAGAGGAGGAGGAGAAGGAGGAAGAGGATGATGACTGATGTTTTAGGAGCTTGTTATGTTTTTTTTTTTGTTATTTTGAATGTTTGAATATTTGTTTACTTTAAAAATTTTGTAATAGGAACTTTCATGTAATGTTGTACTGTAGACTTAACTGTAATAGAAATTGTAAATTTTTATTTTTCTACATCTTTAGCTATTTTTAGTTTCTATTTAAGTTCCAAATTCTTAGAAAATACTTTGAAATATATCGTGTTTCATTTAATGCTTTAAAGCCTATAATTTTAAAGTCAGCACCTGCAGTATACCAAAGTCCAGTTTCATATTCAAAAATTTTCTATAGGTTAGCTATATTTTTATGCATTTACTATTTTCTTTCACCTACAAAATTTTTGTACATAACATTTTTAATTACTTAAAAATTTAAATTTGGGGCAAAGAAAATTTTCTTTAAAAAGAATTAAACTAAACTTTATTTTTCCTCAATTAACTATAGCTTTAAAATTAATTTAACATGACCATCGATATTAAGATTTAACTTTAAATTGTTATGTTTATGTTTGTAAATATTATGGTAAATTTAAGTAAAAGATCTTAATAACGAACGTCAATTCTGAAGTTAAAGATATTTGGTATGAAAAGATAAGACTATGTTCTTCTAATTAAAGTAAAGAAAATTTTATTTTTAAAGTATTGAAAATCTTAGAGTTTCATGTAAAAATAAAAGAATGAGACTTTATGAAAAATAACCAAAACTAATATGAATTTATAAAGTGAAGAAATGTAAAAATTTTTAACTTTAAGAAGAGGATAGTGAACTTTAAAATTAATAAAGGCTATCTAGATATAGCGATCCTCACTTGAAAAAGAAAAGAAAAGAAAGGATTTAAAAGATCTTGAATATATATAAAAAAAAAGAGAAAAGAAAAGAGAGAGAAAAGAAAAAGGAAAGAGAGAATGTGAGGAGAAGCTTGAGGAGATGTCTAATAAAAAATTGGCTTCACTTGAATCAACTTGAGGAAAAGGCTTTATTTCATTTTCTAAACTTGTATTTGAGTATTAGCACCCTTAATAGTAAAGTATTCATGACATTATTTTTCATATGGCTATTTTAAGTATCCTTGATATAACAAATTGCACTTCTTTTTGAAATGAATCGAGATTCAAAAATCCTCAATTTGATTACTAAGTATTCTCATACTTATAGTTTTAATCTAAGTTATTAATTTTTTCCTTAAATTATACTATTTTATTTTTTAAACTAAAGTATAGAAGTTTATAAGTTAATCTCCATCCTAAGTCATATTTTTATGTAGTAAAACACTTGAGGACAAGTAACATTTAGATTTGTGGGATTCTGATAGACCAAAATAATGTGATATTTTAAGAATACATTTTATGCTTACTTTTTGTGATATTACACTTTAAATAAGGGTATTTTCATGCTTTTGTTTCAGGTATAAAACTTTTAGGCATTTGGAGCAAAAGTAGAAAAAAGGAGGAAATTTGGAGCCAAAATAAATAACTTAGTGATTCTAGTGCCTGAGGCCCGAGAACTGGCGCTAGAGGTGCTAACTTACAGAGAGCTGGCACTTGAACTGCCAGAGGCACCTTTATACAAAGAAGAGGCGCCTAAAACGACAGAACCCCAAATAGATCAGACTTAAATAACTTGGCACCTGAGGCGCCATAGACTATATTTGATGGATTAAGGCAGCTCAAGACAAATATTGAGAAGATTTTGAAGGCTTCAAATGTTTCAAAGGCCCCATGGAGTGATTCAATGCATCTAAACACTTTGGAAGGCTCTTTAATGAATGGATATGTCTCTTGAAATAATGGACAAGTCTTTTGGGATTCAAAAGTTGTGACTTTTGGAGATAATATGGGAGGAAATTATGAATTCTTTTTTCAAAGGAGACAGACCCTACTTAAAAAAAGAGGGAGTCTAGGGTTGTAAAATAGAGGCGAGAGAAAGAGTTTTAGTGGTGGCATGAGAGAGAAGAGTGAGGGACTTGGAGATTTTCTTCTAAGGGTTGTAAGAGGATAGGGAAAGTGAGAGATTTCTTCTTCATTACATTTCTAAGAGAGAGTTAAGAGTGACTATAAAGAGGGAAAGTTCTTAAAGGTAATTTATGGGGATTTTCTTGAGAAGGAGTGTGTGATAAGTTATATCTTTTATTTCTATATTTTATAAACTTGTTTTTATAAATGAAATTGATGTTTTGTTGTTTCTTTCTCATGAATTTTGAGTAGTCTTCTCTGTCCTTCTCCTTACTCTGAGATATGGTTTTGTGAAGAATTGATTTTGTTTTATACGGTTTTAAATTTCAATAATCTGTGATGATTCAAACTCTGATCTTCGCTTACTATTTGATATGATCATTTGAAATGCTAAAATGTGTTCAGAAACATATGATCTGAAAGGGTTATGATTTCAACAACATGGTGAGAGTTACATTAAATTTCACGGGTAAGAATGTAATCCATGGGGTTGAGTGCAAATAAATAAGGAAATATACTTTGTTGGAAGCGGAATTGGAGATTTTAAGGTGCTAGATTAAAATCTGATTTTTGTCCAGTTGATTGAAAATTAATGCAAGATTGATAGCCCTTAAGCAAGGGAGAAGTGAGAGCTTTAGAGTGAGATCTTATATCCTCCCAACCTAACCACGTAATTAGGGATCAAACTCTGGATTAATCAATGTTCTTTATACACTTAAAAGAGGGTAAAAAATAGGATTGCTTCTATTTGACACAATATAATTATATATAATTTTAAATGATTTTAATTTCTTCATAATCCATTTACTCATTGTAAATAGGAATGATGTTATTTTTTTTAAATTTGAACTTTTCATCACAGAAACTTTGTTTAATTTTTATAAGTTTATTTATAAAGTTTAGCAAATAGTTTGATTAACTTAGATATTTTAACTTCATTTTATTTAGCATACACTCAATTAATTTAAATTTAATTTCATACTTAAGTTTTGTAGTTTGAATTTTTTGTTTTACAATATAGTCATAAGAATTTCCAACTCCCTTTGTGATCGATACTTAGGACTCTATTAGAGACTTTTATTACTTGAGCGATACAGGTTTGGTAGTTTAAAGATTTTAAAAAATAAAATTATTTTTACTAAAGTTAATTTTTTATTGGGATTGAGTTGCATATTTATTCTTAGTCGTGTGTGTTTTGTACTATTGAAAAATATTTTCAAAAGCAACACACAACAAACCGTGAATTAAGGCCTCACCTCTTGGGCAAAGGTATAGCTCACTAATCCTAAAATCATGCTCAATTTTATCAATTGTGAAGTAAACTTATTTTTCAAATGTTTTTAACTATATGGATGTGTTGGCCTTGACTACATAAAGCTATATGATCAAACCCCATGTGATTTGGTTGTGTATCGAGTGAGATCTTAGGTTTAGAAAGTGTGTGGTTCTTAGTTTAGGACAAATGCGAATGATGAACAGATGTCGTTCATTTGCGCATGTATCCATCTGATGGCGGAGGAGGAGGAAGAGACGGATGAGAGCTTGTTGATGAGGTTCTGACTTAGAAGGTGGCTTCAAATGGGATCACATTGTGTGGAGCTTCGACGGGTCCTAAGTTGCGCTGGTGCTAAGTTTGATAAGTAGGAAAATAACTATTTAAATGATTTAAATAATTCAAAAACTTCAAAAATTCTTAACTTGATGTGTAAAAATTATAAAATAAAATAAAAGAACCTTGTGCTCAGTGAACAAAGAAGAATCATGTGGACAAAAAATAAAATTTGTTTCCTTATATTTATTTTTAATTTAATTAAATACTCTAAACCTACATTAAATCATAAATAATTAAATATTAATCATCATCATATGAAATTTGGAGGGTTTTTTCTCTCTAAATTTAGGAGTGTTTTCTGGTTTTTCCAAAGTCAAAGAACAACCATAACATGGTAAACCTAATTTTCAAAGTTAAGTAACCCCTTTTGCTTAAAATAATTATATAAATATAAATCAGAGAAATATGAGCTTTGTTTTGGTAAGTTCACTATGTTCGAAGGAGCACAAGAAAAATAAAACCTATGCTTAATTGTTTTTAAAGTATAAATTTCTAATTAAAGTCATTAAAACCCATTAAAAATTAAATAATTAAAATATAATCCAAAAAATCACAAAAATTGGTCCACATTGAAGATAATGAGTATATTAAGCATCTAGAAAAATTTGAGACCCATTTGAATTATCTTTAATATCTAAGTAATTTTTTCTGAAAATTTTGAAAAGTAGGTTGGAGGGTTCCTCAGGACCAAAGGCATTTAAGAAAAAAAAAAGTGATGTTAAAATAAATAGTTCAATTTTAAGCTTATTTATAATTTAATAATAATTTAAAAATTCCAAAAATCTCAAAAAATATAAAAATGTACCAAAATGTCACATATTGTTACCTGGCCACTTGGGACCAATTAGAATATTTTTCCTAATTTTCTTAATGAAGTTATGAATTTTTTAATGCTTAAAATGTATTTTCCCTAATTTTTCACTAAAATGATTATAAAAAATAAATTAATTTTAATATATATATATATANTTAAATAATAGTTTTCTTCTTAACTCTTTTTCTTCTCTAATCTCAGTTTCATACGAAAAAAAATCTGAGTCACGAGAATAATATTATGTACATAAACATATTTTATGTATGGGGAAATTATATGTAATACCTTGTTTTTTACTAAGTGTTTCATATTTTTTATATTCCTAATTTATTTCTTCAAAAACTTCTCGATAATTTGGAAATGTCCCAGTTAGAGCATCAGGCTCTGATACCATTTTATTTCGAGAATTTTCGTCACTCATTTGACTATTATAATCATTAATATTTACTTTTATTTTTTCTAAACTTTCTTGTATATTTCTTAATTTTGTTTCTATATTTATCAAATTTTTCTTTTTAGAATTCATTTTTTTAATAAGATCTTCTTTCTCAATCTGTTTGCAGATTATCTTAAGCAAGAGGGTCCATTACGTTTCCTTCTTAATTATGATAAAATATTATATTAAATTATTTATTCCTATTCTAATATTTGATCCATACATCTTCGGTTCATATCATGTTCTTCTTCGTGGGTTTCTAAAGAAGATAAAAGCTCGACAAGATCATATAGATCCTATTCAGACCACAACTCACATAGCTTTAGTTTCGTTTTCTACACTAAGCGTAACCAGAATAGAAATATACAACAAAACATAATATTATTACCATTCATAAGAAAAGGAAAATAAAAGATCATACATGCTTAAAATAAAGACTTACAGACATCTTGAGGAAGAAGTCTGTAATTTAGCTGCAGTGGCTAGCACACATTAATTTACACCAGAGAAAGAAAAGAGAGAAATAGAATAGTGTGGAAGGCTCTGCCTCCAAATGAAGAGAGGCCTCCAATATATAGAGCTTTTAGTTGCTCTGAGTCGTCATGACTGACGATTTTTTCTCTAATAATTGAGCAGTTTGACGTCACTGCTTACATCATCTTCAATAATTCACCGCTTCAACTTTTCTTGATTTTTCTAGTGAGTGGGACCCATAGTTTTCTCATCTGTCAAGCTTTATTGAATAATTGAGATATTCAATAATTTCGAAGAATCTTTTCACAAGCTTTTAACTTCTAGCTTCTCCCGTATTTCTTGTATTGTATTCATTTTTTGGCAATACATGCACTTATGTAATCTTTCTTTCTGTTAAAGCTTTTGGCAAAATAATTCTTTCACTGTTTTACTTGCACTCACATTATTTTTAATTAAAATTGAATGTCATTTTTTATACATAGCTTCATGTATTTTTCAAGTAGATTGCTTACAGAGACTATAAATAAAAAAAAATTTCAAAGCAATGTTAAACCCATATATTAGACATATCAATCTTTTTCGTTTCAAATAATATTTGATATAATTCTTCAGCTTTATTTCTCTGGAATTGAGTTCCACTATGTTTATATTTGGGAATAGATGGTTCGCTACTAATCCCTATTTGATTTAAGGAAATATTTCAATCTTTTTCTTCAGAATAAGTTTAAAATATTTTATAAATATATTTCAATCCTTAATTACAAAATGAAAAATTTCTACAACATCAGATATTTGTTTTGGAAGTACTTTAAGAAGATTTTCATCTTCTAAATAAATCTTTCTTAACATTCCACATTTATATAATTCAAATATAATTTTATAGTCAGAATTTTCATATATATAAGTAACTTGATAATTTCCAATTGTATGGAAATATATCTGAATATTAATTCTCATGTTATATAGAGAAAATTGTTGTCACTCATGCGATATTTCTGTAAAGTTCTTTTTAGGACTTATATTTCCTAAAAAGAATAAGAAGAAGCATTTTTTTATGTGTTCCTAATAAGATATACTTTATCTCCTAAAAATTCTCCTTTTAAATATTTTGCATATTCATTAGGCCAATTTCCAGGATTATTTGGGTCACATGTTTGTCTTATAGTAATTTTTTGTTCAATAGATAATCGTGAAAACCATTTTTTACTTATTCATGTTAATGTGTTTTCTATATTTATATATTTGTGTAAGGGAAGGAGCATTATTCGGCTCCCTAGGTGTTAGTCACCAAAAAAAGGTTAAAAAAAATGGGGTTGGATGAGGTTCCCCCACTATCAAAATAGTAAAAAATACATAACGCTCTTCTTAGGGGGTACCGCTTCCAAATTCAACTCCACACCAAACACCCTAAATAAAAACAAAATAAAGTTCTACATCCCAATTCCGTATACAAAAATAAATTCAAGTATGTATACCAAAAAATAGCAGAACCAGAGGCGATAGGAAGTACCAAAAAAAATTTGTCGTAGATGAAATGAAACACAACATATTGGACCAAAAATCTTTATCTCCGGGTACAAAAAAATAGCTGCAAAACCACATGAATCCATAACAGGGAGTTTTAAGACATAGTTCCAAACGACTAGTCAGAAAATGGAGTCCCACCGATGTACGAAGATTTTGCTGAGATTCTAAAAGAAAATAACATGTATTCCAAAAATCAAACACCAACATCCATACCAAATTCCCTTGGAAACATAGCAGCAGTATGAATAACCATTGAAGGATTCCAGCTTATGCAGAGGAGAGGAAAAACTCCAGCCATGCTTGGAACAAAAAATAGAAATTGTCAACCCAAGAGATCTATGCCACATCAAAGCTAATATAATTTTTTTCTCGAGAAAGCCATCCATTGAATTTTTAGAAAAAATGAACAAAAAAAACATCCTATGATGAGACATCCCTCCCAAGCTTGAAAACCAAAAAGCCAAAAAACTCCCTAACATTCCTAACCATTTCAAACATAAGGTGCATCCAGGGAATCTCCATGAATCAAAACTTTTAATGGAGGGGGTGAAACCGTTCCCACAATAATGGAAGGCGTTGTGGCACCCAGCTTAACTACCCAATTTGCCGACCTATTACCCTCCGTATGAATAAAGCTCCAGGCGATAGTAATAGAAGAAGAAATCCGTTTAATCTGATTAATAAAGTACGAAATGTCCCACGACACCTGCATACCAAGATTTAAAATATCATAGAGAATCTTAGAATCAGTCTCAATTTCAAGGTTATGCCAATTCAATAAAACGATAATATTAACTGCCATTAAAACTGTGTGGGCTTCCGCTTGTAAATCAGAGTCATCATAGCAAGGAGATGTGAAGTATAGAATGCAGTACCCCTTATTGTTTCTAGCAACTCTGCCAAAACCAGCACCACCGCAACTCCAACTTCCATCCGTATTAATCATCACCCTCCCCAAAGACGGAGGGAGCCATCTAACCAATGTTGGTAGGTGCGGCGGTGTCATCTGACCCGGAGTAGAATGACCCAAAGATTCAAAATAATTGATACCATAGTAGAAAGAGTCCTTCATGCCACAAAACTTAAAAACTTTAAGGCTATAAGAAAAATTATTAGAGAAAACATAAGAACAAATAGCTTTGCCATTATTGTGCTTAAGTTCGTTCCGGGTCCTCCATAAGAACCAACATACAATATAAGGATAAATTTCTAGAAAATGATTATTCCTTTGATCCGAGTTACACAAAAAAGTGGTGGATGTTAAGTCTTCCACGGGAAACATTGTAGTGCTAAACCACAGTCCCCCCAACTTCCAGATATATAGGGAAAAGAGACAAGAGAAAAATAAATGTTGCATGGTTTCCTCATGATTTTTACACAAAGAACAACAGGAAGCCATCCTTAAGCCCTTGAATTTAAGTATGTCGTTGCAAGGAAGTAAACGTTGAAATAATCTCCAAGTTAAGAAAGACATCGAGGGGGTAAGCACACAGTTCCAAATGTTGTTCCCCAAAGCATGGGTTGAAGACTATGTGTCGCGTTATGTATAGTTTTAGAAATAGAACCATTAGACTGGACCTTCAACATAGGAGTATCAGCCTTTTGACTATCAAAAGAAATAGAGGAGATAAAAGCAATGTTTTCAACCCCTACCAAATGAGTAAGAAAGGGAAGGTACCAAGAATCATTCAACCAGGTACCAGAGACAATAAGATCATTATTCACCACATCCTCAGGTATGAAATTAATCTGAGACCAAGAGTCATGCCAAAATGAAACATTATCATAACCCAAATCCCAAAAAATAAAGCCCTTAGCCCATTCTCTAACTTGAATAAGCCTTTTCCACATCCTAGAGTCCACTTTCTTCCACACCACAGTAGTTGGGTGATTGTTCTTGCAATATTTCTTATATAAAAAATTAGCCCATAAAGATTTACCACTCCAAAAATTAATCCAATGCTTAAAAAGATTAACTTCAACAATATGATGAAGTTGCTTGAAACCCAAGCCACCCGCAAACGTAGGTTTGCAAATAACCTTCCACGAACACCATTTCTTGCTCGAAAGAGTACCTGCCCATAGGAAATTATTAAAGTAGCATTCAAGGATCTTTTGAGTGTTCTTTTTGATGTGAATAACTTGCATAACATATAAAGGCATAGATTGAATAGTGCTTCGAAGAACTGTAATACGGCCACCAAAGGACAAAAAACTAGTTTTCCAATCAAGCATCAATTTTCTTATCTTGTCTACAACCTCATCAAGCTGAGATTGTCTAATATGCCCTTTAAGTAAGTTGACACCTAAATATTTAATAGAAAGATTCAAAATAGAGAAACTAGTGAAATTAGGCGCCCACGCAATAATATGATGATTCACAAATTTACCAAAATAGATATTGCATTTGGTGGCATTAATTGGAGACCCGATAGTAATTGAAATTCCTCCAAAATTTGGAAAATGCTCCTGATAGAGTATTTTGTAGCCTTAGAGAAAAGGATCACATCATCGGAATAGGCTAAATGAGAAACGAGCACCTTAGCCTTATTATCATATTGGAGTGTTGACATATTCTAAAATTTATGATTAATAAATTGGGAGAAATAATAAAAAAAAGGATAAATATAGTTGGTGAAAGAGGATCGCCTTGTTTAATCCCACGACCAGCATTAAAGAAACCATGTAACTCCCCATTGATGAGAATGGTGTAGTGATTATAATTTAGCCAATTATGGATAATATGGCAAAAAGAGGGAGGAAACCCCTAGCTTTAAGAATGTCCAGAATGAACTTCCAATTAAAAGAGTCATAGGCTTTACGAATATCAAGCTTAGTAATCATGTTGCCACCATGACACTTCTTATCAATATTGAGTAGTAGTTCCTGAGCAAGCAAAATGTTATCAGTAATACCTCTGCCTTGTATAAATGCAGATTGATTCTGAGTGATAATCTGATTTAAGTGTGGTTGTAACTATTTTACTATTATTTTACCGATAACCTTTGAAATCACTGAAGTGAGAGAAATAGGTCGAAAGTGGTCCCAAGTCTATTTATGAGTAGATTTGGGGATAAGGACCGTACTGGTAGAGGAGAAATATTTCTTAGGGGTTTCCCCTTTAAAGAAACTCGGAATAACAATAACCACATCATTTTGAACAATTTTCCAACATTTAACATAAAATTCAGAATTGAAACCGTTAGGACCCTGTTGACCTCACTTTTGGTTGAGGTTTAGTTTTTCCTCTTTAGTAGTCTAAGGTCTAGCCATAAGACTTTNTTCATCTAATTTACGTGAACCTCCAATAATTTGTTTAAGAAAAAAATTTTACCTTGATTGACTATATGAGTCAACTTTAGAATCTCTAATTTTTGGTCTAAAATGGTTATATGAATTAAAATAAAGATAAAAAAATATGGTTTCCTCTGTGGTATTTTAATTAACACATGAGAGATAGGTCAACAAATTTCCAAGCTCATATAAATTAATTTAAAAAATTTATGGAGATTTGAAGCATAGGGGGAAAAATTGTAATTTCCACATTTCACCCCTAATTAAAATTTAGGATGGGTTAAAAACTTAAAAAACAATATTATGATCCTAAGCAACATTCTAAAGTGATTGAAACATGAGGGGTAAGAGGTAGAAACCATTTGACCTTCACTTTTACGAAAGAAGGGTATGATTGTAACTATCCAAATTGTTAAAATTTGGAAGAAGAAATTAATTTGAATAATCTAAATGTTAGGACATAAGTCAAGAAGTCAATAACTTACTAACCTTGAGTCCCAAACCAATGGTTGAGTTATAGGTTATTGTTTTAATTAAATGTTATTAATATGACTTTTTTTTCTAAAATTACACATCCACCCCTAATGACTTATGAGTTTGGTAGTGAGCTAAGTTTAATCTAATGATATTTGAGGGTTAGTTGGAGGATAACTCATAATAAATCCCCTTCAAATACTATAAGCTCAAACTTGCCTATCCCTCTTATTATGGGTTAATTGTGGTATAGAATTGAGCACAGCTTAAACCTAACGAACTTTGGGGTGACCTATTCAACAACGTATTAAGTTCAAACCAACTTGAAATGGTTTAATAGATTCTTAAAAGTTTCTTAGGGTTATGCCCCGAACACTTTTATAATCTAATGAATATTTTGGAGAACAACTGAACTTATTATGCTTTGTTTAAGAAAATCAACATTAAAACCTCTAGAAACCCACAAAGTTAAGAATTTTGGTCTTTTTTGAATTTAAATTCTTAAGGCTTTATTACTACTTAGCAGTTGTTTCTTTTTACTTCGCACTTTTAAATACATGTATGATCATGAATGTTGACATTTCAGTGGAGGTAGCGAGAAGATTACATGTATGAATTTATAATTTATTTATCAACATTTTATTACTGAAGTCTATCACAACTTTAATAATCTATGCATACTTGGTTGAAATAATTTTAAAAATTCAAAACAAACAACTTTCAAAATTAAAATAAATTTATTTCAAAATTAAACTTGAACATTTTTCTTTAAGACAAACAAACAAACTTAATACGTCATTTTGAATTTAAGGGAGTCCTTCAGATGAGGTAGCCTACAGTTGTCATTCATATCTTCAAAGTTTAAATGAGTTTAACAACTTTATTAGGCCAAGTAAATTCAAAAGAAAAGAGTGGCACCAGAATGAGGGAACTGTGGGATCCTAACCTGTGTCGCTCTAATCAACTTTAACCACCCAATAATACTTGAACGATAACAAAACATGACACTAAAACTCTAAAACCTTAAACCTTGAACCTGGAGCTATAACTTTAATGAGGAGCTTGGAGCTAACTCTATGCGAAAAAAGACAAGAATGGACAAAAGAACAACCTCGACAGAGCAAACCGGTCTACAATAATAAATCTTTCCTTAGAATTAAATAACAAGCCAAAGAATTTTGAAGTAGCCCATTTAATGTTACATAAATCTTAACCTTATCTTTAGGCCTTTGTATAATCATGTTGTGACAATTAAGCCCTAAATAGCTTTAGGCTCTGAGATTGTCGTTTTTTATAGCATAAACCCTCCTATCTTCTAGGCTAATTGTGTGATCATGTCATGCAAGTGTAAGCCCTAAATAATAAAACTGGCAGGATGAAATATTAAATAATACTCCACAAAATTGAAGCCAAATAATAGGATAGTTTGAGAAGTCACCATAGTTTCTCTCAGATTAGTGCCATCTCCTACCTTTCTTTCATTTAGATTCCTGAAAATAATTGTTCCCATTTGATCCATTGTTGACCTCACTTTTGGTTGAGGTTTAGTTTTCCCTCTTTAGTAGCCTAAGTTCTAGCCATAGGACTTTCCTGTCAACTATTCCTAGAAAACTAGAAAAGGAATCCTTACCTTGAGAAATTCCAAACTCTTCCTTGCTCAACTTGAAGTTCCACATATTGGTCCTAACCTCTAGCACATAGTAGGTGGGATCAGTATGGAGGATCTTAATGAGAGCCCCCATAGGACTGCTTGACCTTAGGGCTGACTCTAGGTGTTGTTATGGAACTAGGGTACTCACTTACACTCACTATCACCTATATACACTCACAACCCTAAACCCAAAATATGTGACTTTGATCCCTTGATCTTTTGGGAGACTCATGTAGATGGTCCCCTAAACCCACTAGCCTTAGGCTAGGTTTTAGCTAAGACCAGTACATAGTAGACCCAAATTGGGGTTTCATTGGTCCATAGCTCATATAGGGTGGTTGGCACCCCAATTCTACCAAAATTTCCAACTTGGCCTTCTTCCCTAAATCCACCCAAATTACCTAAATGCCCTTGAAAACCTAAATTTTGCCAAAATTCCCAAATTCATTCAAAAATCCCAAATATGTTCAAAAATCATTTCAAACCATTTCAAAATACCCAAATTGCCCAAATCCACCAAAAATTGCCAAATTTACCAAAATAACCCCAAAATTTACCAAAAATTACAAAAATACTCTTGGCACCCCAAACTTTCCCAACACATTCAAAATCACTTCAAATGTCTCCAAAACCAATTGGGACCCTTCAAGTGAACCCAATTTGATCGATTTGAACATTTTCACCAAAACCCCTAAATTATCTTTAAGTGCCCAGTTTTACCCAAATTCATCCCAAATGTCCATCAATTTGGCCCCAATTCCCCTCAGTTTCAATCCTAAACTCAAATTCACTTTTCATATGACCAATACAAACCAAATCTAAGCCTAATTGGCTTATGCTTTGAGCTAAATTTTCATTTAAATCAAACCCCCAATTTTAGCCCTATGACATAATCTCACCTAATTGAACCATATGATCCACTCAATTGGCCCAATTTAAATCCTAAATTCTTTCTAACAATCCTGCACATCAAATTGGACCTTCAATTGACCTTGGTCAAGCCTCAATTTCACTCAATTTTAACCCAAGTAAGAAAATCGTCAAATTGGCTATATCCCCGCCTTAACCCAAAAATTGACACCCAATTTATGTTGAAAACTCTTCATGATATTCCTATACCATTTTGAACAACCAACTTGGGCTTAGTCCAACCTTAGCCCAACCTAGACACAAGTTTAGTCCAACATGTCCAAATTGACTGAAATCCCAAAATCCTTCAAATTGAGCTTCCAATTAAACTCATAATTGCTTCAATCCTTCACCAAAAGCATTTATGACAATAATTTACACCATGTTGATTGATTAATTGAACTCAATATCATGGCTAGCCTAACCCAACTTCTAATCATTTTTACCCAAATTGAACCCCTTCACCAAAATTGACTTAGTCATCCCTAAGCCACAAAATTAATGATACCATGTTGACCTCACTTTTGGTTGAGGTATAGTTTTTCCTCTTTAGTATCCTAAGGTTTAGCCGTAGGACTTTCCTATTGACTATTCTTAGAAATCTAGACAAGGAACCCTCACCATTAGAATTTCTACAATCCTCTTTACTCAACTTGAAGTTCCACATATTGGTCCTAACCTCTAGCACTTAGTAGGTTGGGTCATTATGGGGGAGCTCAAGATGAGTCACCCTTAAGACTGTTGGACCTTAGGGTTAACCCTGGGTCTTGGTTTAGAGCTTAATGTACATACTTGCACTCACAATCACTGGCAATTTTAAACTTAAACTTCTAGGCTTTGATCCCTTGATACTCTTGGGTGACTCATGTAGGTGGTCCCCTAAACCCATTAGCCCTAGGCTAGGCTTTGGCTAAGATCACTACATAGAGGACCCAAAATGGGATTTCCATTGTTCCATGCCTTATTTATGGTGGTTTGTACTCCAACTCTACCAAGATACCCAACCTATCCTTTTGCCCCTAAATTCTCCCAAATTACCTAGATACCTTTGNTTTCTAGCACTTAGTAGGTGGGGTCACTATGAGAGAACTCAAGGTGAGTTACCCTTAGGACTGCTGGACCTTAGGGTTGATCCTTGGTGTTGGTCTAGGGCTAAGGTACTCACTTGCAATCACTTACACTCATAATCACTCACTGCCTTAAACCCAAAATTTCTAGGCTTTGGTCCCTTGATACTTTTGGGAGACTCATGTAGGTGGTCCTTTAAACCCATAAGCCTTGAGCTAGGGTTTGGCTAAGACCACTACATAGAGGACCCAAAATGGGGTTTCTATTGTTCCATGACTTATTAATGGTGGTTGGCACTCCAACTCTACCAAGATACCCAACTTAGCCTTTTGGCCCTAAACTCCCCCAAATTACCTAGATACCCTTGGGACCCTAAATTTGGCCAAAATTTCCAAATCTACCCAAAATATCCAACTTCATTCAAAAATCATTTCAAACACCTTGAAAACACCCAAACTACCCAAAATCACCAAAATTGGTCAAATTACCAAAATGCCCCTCCTTACCCCAAATTCCAAAAATTCCAAAAAATCTGAACAATTCCCAAAGCCCCCCAAATTTTCCCAATTTCATTTTTCTCAACTATCACATGACCCAATTTGGCGAATTTGACCATCTTTGACCAAAACCCCAAAATTGCCCTTTAAAGGCCCATATTTTCCCTAAATTACCTCAAATGTCTATCCAATTGGCCTCAATTTCCCCCAATTTCAATTTTAAACTTAAATCCACTCTTCATGTGACCAATGTAGACCAAATCCATGCTCAATTAGTCCATCATTTGAACCCAATTTTGATTTAGATCAAAACCCCAAATTTGGCCCCATGACTTGGTTCCACCAAATTGAGCCCATCGCCTACTCCATTTGACACATGTTGTATTAAAAAACCTTCATAACATCCCCATACATCAGAGTTTACCTTCAATTGTCCTTGGTGAGGCCTCAATTTCATTTTATTTCAACCTAAGTCCAAAAAGCTCCAAATTTACTCCATATTGACCATGTCTCAAAATCTCACCAAATTGAGGGCCTTAACCCCAAAATTTCCACTCTATTCCTTCATAAAAAATCTTCACAACATCTCTCTTGATCATGTGGACCATTTAATGTGGACTTAGCACAAGGCTAGCTCAACATAGGCCCATGTCTAACCCAATATGTCCAAATTGACCAAATTACAAAAATCCCTCAAATTGACCTACCAATTGAACTCAAAATCACGTCAACCCTTCACCAAAAATCTTAATAACAATCATCTACACTATGTTGATCAATCAATTGGGCCAATTTACTTGGCTAGCCTAGCCCAAACCCAAGCTTTGATCACTTGAACCCACATTGAACCCATGCACTAAAGATGGACAAACTGCCCCAAAGTCACAAAATTAATGACTTCACAGGCATTAGTTGGACCCTAGTGATCACCCTAAACCTCTTAAAACGACCTAAACTAAGCCATGCACCAAAGGTCCCCTAAATGAAGGGATTTCATGCCATATTTGCTTAAGCTTGGATATTTTTGCCAAAACAAAGCCTAAACACATTAAGTTGTTGTAACATATTCCCCTGGCTTACCTGACCTCCTTAGCCACCTCCCCTGGTCGGCCGGTCAGCCTAGTGGCTGAAAAGTGGCCAAACCAAGAGCCACCCCCATGGTATTAAACCCAATTCAAAGCTAGAGGCCGCCTCATCCAAATTGAAGCCTAGAGCCTCTCTGCTCTCCACCTAGGCAGCACAATTCACCCCCCAATTGGGCATGGCAGCAAGCCTAAGGCAATTTTTATAAAAAGCTCCTCTCCACGGCCATGGAAGGAGAGCTAAAATTTTCTCTAAGAAACTTCCCCAAATTGATCCCAAAGCCTCTTTGAGATCTCCCCAGTGCAACCCAACCACCAAATTGCCCTGAATCCCCTTACTAGAGCCCAATTTTTTAGCTCAAAACCTTGCCGGAGACAGGATAAAGCTCTCCACACCTTTAAACTCCACCAAACTCAAATTAAACTCACCCACACCTTCACCACATTGAGAGAAGCTAAAGCCCTATCAAATTCCCCTTCCATAGAGCCATTAGCATAGCTCTAGACCAACACATGAAATTGGCCTTAGTCAATTTTGGGTCTAGACATTTCACTATAGCAAGAAGCTTAATCCCTAGATTCTTTGGACCCCAACGAACATGTCAAGACTCTCTAATCAAAGCTTCCCTTCTCAGAGCCAAGGTATTGAACCTCTCCTCCTTCCGAGACTATTTTTATTCTCCATTTAATTAAGCTTAATTAAATTTCATGATTGTCATATGGATATGTTCGTCTCACTTAAATGTGTCCATAAGATCAAACCTGAAGTGATTTGGTTGAGTCTAGGCTGAGATTTTAGGGTTTTAGTGTGGACAGTCATGGGATCACTCTATCGGGGATGCCGACAGGAAGCCATCTGATCTCACGTATATCGGATGGACAGAGAAGATCGAGCCAGACAGCGTTTCCTTACGCGAACTGCGGGACGAGTCAGCAGCTACGTGGATGGCGGCGTCCAACCAAAATGCGTCATGGTTGTTTTTGGAGCTGCCTAGGCTCCAGTCAGTGCCATACGTTTAAATAGATAAATAGGGATTTAAGAAATTAAAAAATGATCCCTAGCTTTAAAATTCCATATCTTGGTGTAGAAAAATTATAAAAATAAAATAAAAATACTCTCTTGCTCAGTGAATAGAGGAGAATAATGTGTAAATGATTTAGAGTCCATTTGTTGCATATTTTATTTTTTATTAATTAAACACTAATTTGGATATTTTGATTCTCCATGCATGTAGTAATATCACCATGGCTTGAAATTTTAGCATGTTGTTGCCTCTATCTTAGGGAAGATTCGTTGATTTTGCTAAAGTCATAGGAGTTCCCTGGACAGAGAATCATATTTTTCAAGTTTATGTGCATTATTTACTTAAAAGAATCATGGAAATTATCATGTTGCTTATTAAAATCCAAGAAAATTTTGGAAGGTTTATGAAGACCAGAGAGCCTTTAGGAAAATTTCTCATGAGACAAGTCATTCAAAATACACATAATCTTCACAAATCCTAAATCACTAAGATAATTAATTTTAAAAAATACAAACAATAAAATGACTTGATTTTTCATCTTTACTATTGTTTAGGATCCAGAGAACTCAACATAAAAATTTCAAAGCATTTTAAGTTCATTTGGTAACTTAAGTTGATTTTTAAGGATAAATAATATTTTTGGCACTAAAATGATTTTTAAAATCAAAATATAACTCGAAAAATCATAAAACTTATTTTTTTAGTTCTCTGTGATTAGGAGTATTTATTTTAAAATAAAATGGTATTTAACATAAAAACATCATTTTTAGCCTATTTTAAATATTTAAATAGTTAAAAATCCATAACATTACAAAAATAATAAAATTCATGAAAATGTTCTAAATGGCTTCCTAAGCATTTAAGAACAATTAGAATATTTTTCCTGATTTTCTAAATAAAGATACTTAATGTCAAAGCTTAAAAATAAATTTTTAAAGGCTAAAAATGGGTTTCCACTAAGAATAATTCCAATAAATCAAATAAAACTTAGAAAAATATAAAATTTTCTCCTCTGAGTTCTCTAACCTTAAGAAGATTTTTTAAAAATATAAAACTTAATTTTCTCGGATTAAAATATTTTATATTGAATAAATACCCTAGAATTTAAAATAATTCTTAAAATTCAAATAAAATTAAAAAAATCATGAAATTTGGTCCAAAGGCTGTTCTGGTCCAGGTTTACCTCTAGTAAAAATTTCAAGGGATTAGGGTTTACCTTGGTCAAGTTAGAAATTTTCTTTAATAAATCCTATTTTACATGAAAATAATTATATAAATTAAACTAAATTTTCAAAAACACATTTTCTCCTCTGATGTCTTAATTGACCCATGAATGAGGTAGAATAAAAATTTCAAATTCATTTGAATTGAATTTGACAAATTATGAAGTATTAGAGCCTTGGACGACAACCTCACATTATTAATTGAAAAAAAAAGTTAATAAATTTCTAAATTATTAAAATTTTAAAGTTTATTAAAATAAAATGAACCCAGGGCTTAGGGGTATGACTTTTGAAGTCAATAATTAACTAATAAATTTCTAAATTATTAAAATTTGGAAGTTAATTAAAATAAAATGAACCCAAGACTTAGGGGTATGACTTTTGAAGTCAATAATTAATCAATTTAATACACTTATTTTGATTTTCGACTTAGGGGTATAACTTTTGAAGTCAATAATTAATCAATTTAATACCCCTATCTTGATTTTCGACTTAGGGGTATGACTTTTGAAGCCAATAATTAATCAATTTAATACCCCTATTTTGATTTTCACTTAGGGGTATGACTTTTGAAGTTAATAATTAATCAATTTAATACCCCTATTTTGATTTTCAAAAAATCCAAGTCATGAATCATGATCACTTAAAGCTTAACCATTTTCAAAACTAATTAAGACACTCACCTAGATTAATCCAAATCATGAATCAAGACCACCTAAGGCTTAACCTTTTTCAAAACTATCTTGGACTTAGGGGTATGACTTTGGAAGCCAATAATTAATCAATTTAATACCCCTATCTTGATTAGGACTTAGGGGTATCTTTTGAAGTCAATAATTAATCAATTTAATACCCCTTATTTTGATTTTCGACTTAGGGGTATAACTTTTGAAGTCAATAATTAATCAATTTAATACCCCTATCTTGATTTTCGACTTAGGGGTATGACTTTTGAAGCCAATAATTAATCAATTTAATACCCCTATTTTGATTTTCACTTAGGGGTATGACTTTTGAAGTTAATAATTAATCAATTTAATACCCCTATTTTGATTTTCAAAGAAATTCAAATCATGAATCATGATCACTTAAAGCTTAACCTTTTCAAAACTAATTAAGACAGTCACCTAGGTCCTAAGGGCTTAGTAGTGACTTAGGCTAAATCAAGTTTCATTTAAATGAGGATTAGAAAAGTAAAGCTTAGTAGTGACTTAGGCTAAATCAAGTTTCATTTAAATAAGGATTAGAAAAGTAAATATCAATTAAAATTAAGACATCTTTCAAACACTACAAGCCTAATTAGGACCAAAATTTGGTTAAGTGTTCCAATAACACTAACTTGCCTCTTTAAGGGTCTTTCACCCACATCAAAATTTGGCTAAGTGTTCCAATAACACTAACTTGCCTCTTTAAGGGTCTTCACCCACATAATCTTCAAAATTAAATTACAAGATGATAATTACGTTACACTTAGAGATAATTGAGACATCAATGCTCACTGAGCACTATGGGTATTTACAGGATGAATTATTAAGCAACATAATAAGTTTAAAAGAACTCGGGATTTTCCACCAGAGCAGCGAGAGAGTAGCACGGACCTGCTCCTTTATCTAGATCTGATGGATACCTCGGAGATCTACTAAACTTAATATATTTTTCTTAGCAGCATCATCCTTAATTAAACTTCTAAGGACCCACCAAGTTATGACCTAGGGTTAGATAGGTCTCAAAAACTTTACTTTCCTGCTTCATATAAAATGCTTTGGCATGTATTTTGAGTTTCAGGTGATGGAATGAGAAAACTCGCCATGTACGCTTTTACAGTTTTCAGCATCGTCTTTCTTGTACTTTCATATTGTACTTTTATACCCACAAATTTGCATGCTAAATAACGATGTCACCCTGCATGAAAACTAAAACTATTAGGATAGCCACAAAATCAAAAATAAAACTAAAACTAAAATCAACCGAAATAAAAGTTCACCCCAACAACATTCAAAATATAAAACAACTCAAAATTTAATCACAAACATCACACAAAACTACAATTGAACATGCAAAATATAAAACAACTCAAAATTTAATCACAAACATCACATAAAACTACAACTTCCGACATTCAAAATATAAAACAACTCAAAATTTAATCACAAACATCACACAAAACTACAACTTCATTAAATTAAGATGTCTCTATCGGATGATCAGGAATCCCTCGGAGGAGGTAACCTACGGTTGCTAACGAAAAAATATAAAACAACTCAAAATTTAATCACAAACATCACACAAAACTACAACTTCAACTAGTTAAGATGTCTCTATTGGGTGATCGGGAATTCCTCGGAGGAGGTAACCTACGGTTGCTAACAAGGCTTCCCACGGTCCAAATGAAATTATGGAACTCATTAAGTTGAGTTTAGTAAGTTCATTTGGACTAAGGATCGATAGAAAATAGTGGTGCCGGAACGAGGGAACCATAGGATCCTAACCGATGTCGCTCTAATCAGAAAATAAATGAGGGAATCATAGGACCCTAACCGGTGTCGCTCTAGTCAAGTTTAACATGCCCCTATAAAATTTAAAGAACTTCAACCATAGGGCCACCTTATTTGGCATCATAAATTGACACACTAGAAAACTCAAACTTGTCGTGGCAAGGAGCTTCAAGCTAGCATGGTGGGCAGCACGGCCATCTTCAACAACAAAACCTGTCTTCCCCTCCTAAACCAATCTTCCTTCCATAGAATTAAACAACAAAACCATAGGACTTTGAGGTTGCTTGCTTATGCAATGTAAATACTTACCTTATTTTTAGGCCTTCGTATAGCCCTGCTATACAACATAAGCCCTAACTCGTCTTAGGATTCCGAGGTTGTCGTTCATTACGACCTAAATCCTCACATCTTCCAGGTTATTTGTGTGATCGTTTCACACGAATGTAAGCCCTAATTAATAAAATTGGCAGGATAAAACACCTAAATATTTCTCCTCAAAAATGAAGCCAAACGTTAGGATAGCTTAGAAAGTCACCGAGGTTCTCCTATGGATCCATGCATCCCCTAGTTCTTCCTCCTTTGAACTCTACTACAAAATGTTCCAAATTTAAACCAATCCCCTTTCACACCTCTACGTCCGATCTCATTGAAAAGTCCTACCCTTTGAAACTCTTTGAAGATAATATTTCCTGATTTTTATCGAGAGTCTTCTTAGGTGCCTTTGGTCATTTAAGATAAAGATAATATTTCCTGATTTTTTATCGAGAGTCTTCTCAGGTGACTTTGGTCAATTAAGATGTAACTAACTATAAGAGCTTTCCCTTATAGGAAGCTTTTCTTGAACCCAACTTAATATAAACCTTATTTAATTCTTTATATTAAATAGAGGAACTTGTCGGCAAATACAAAGGTTTCTTGGACCAAACGGATGCCATATATTCCTTAGTTTATTTGATCGAGCCTCATCCTCAATTCTTGTGTTTATCCTTTGGGATAGATACAGGATTTGAGGTATAGAGTTTTTTCATTTAAACTATGAAAAATATGGGGTCAGATTGATTTCATATTTTTTTAAAACTAAATATATATGTAAATTAAAACTTCCTTCCAAAGCGTGCGACGGGATTTTAATTCCGGTGACCGACATCTTCTTACGGGCAACTCTCCAACAAAAAATAGCGCCTACATATCACAGCCGCCAAATGCACTCTATCAACTAGGTTAAACCCACATAAACCAACCAAGGTGAGCTATGGACCAATGGTCCCTTAATTTAATGGATTTCACTCAATATTTGGCCTAAACTCAAATATCTCCTCCATCATCACTTACCCTTAAGAGTTTACCATCATTAAGCACCCTCTAGCCTCCTTGAGCCAAGAAGTGACCATACCCTGTCCAGCCACCTCCTCAGCCGCCAGAAAAAGCCAGCCCAAAAGAGCCCTAAGTGGTCAAAACCCAACATTGAACCTCCCTTTCTTGGCTCACTCCCATTGGCCATTAGAGCCTTTGTTCCCTCCACCTCAGCAAGCTTTAGCACCCAATTCTCAGCCGTGAACTCCACTAGGCAGCCATGGCTTAAAATGGAGCTCTCTATGCCCAAAGAGAGAAGTGCTTGGAACCTTAAGGAAACTCTGCCAAAATTTCACCAGAGCTTCTCCAAACCATCCCAAGTGCAATTCCATTGCTCTCAGCCATTGATAACCACCCCTTAGAGCTACTTTCTCTACCAAAATGTACCCTAAAACTAGGACAGATCTCTCCCCTCCACCACATTGAAAGAAGTTGATTTCCTATAAAAGCCCCCTCTCAAGCATCCTCTAATCTAGCTCTAAATCAACACCTGAAATCCACTTTGATCAAATTAATACCTAAACAATTCCCCAGGGCTTGAGACTTCATCTTGATGTTTGTTGGGGCTAATTGAAGCTACCACAACCATCTGATTGGGGCCTCCCCTCTTAGACAAAGGTATTGAGCTCTAACCCTAGCCCAAGCTTATTTTGTTTCTCCCTTTGTAATGGCTTGGTTTCATACTCGATTGACCATATATATGTGTTCTTCTTGAGTATATGAAAGTTTAGAAACAAACCTTATGCAATTTGGTTGAGTCTAGACGAATATCTTAAGGTTTTAATGTGAATGGATTACGTGTTAGGTCACTTGGGGATGATAACAGAGAGTCATTCGATCGCGCAAGTATCCAACCAACAAAGGAGATCAGGCCGGACAAGCGGATGGTGCGTGAACCGCGGGCCGCATGGCAACTGAAGTGGATGATGACATCAAATGAGAGTGCGCCACGAATGAGTTGGGAGCCGTTGTGGGATGAGTTGGCGTCACGCTGGATAATTAGAAAAATAGGGATTTTTGAATTATTTTAAATGGCTAAATTTCAAAAATCTATATCTTTCTTTAGAAAATCATAAAAATATAAGAAAAATACCCTCTTACTCAATGAACAAGGGCGAATAATGTGTACTAAAAATAAAAATTAATTGGCAAACATATGATTTTTAATGAATTAAATATCTTCTGTGGTATTTTAATTCTCCGTGATTAAATATTGCTCGCCATGGCTTGAAACTTTTGGGGTTTATTCCTCTTGACAGAGGCCATGTCTTCTAATTTTTCCAAGGTTAGAGGACATCTTTATACTTCTATCCCTAATTTTCAAGCTAGAGTGACCATTTTGGCTTATTTTAATTATATACATCAAAATATCATCTTGAAATTTATGGGAATAATTTTAGTAGGTTTCCTATGGTCAGAGAAGTCTAAGAAAAATGTCATGATGCTTTGAATTATCCTATGAATTTTTATGTTTAATTAAATGTAAATATCTTGTATTAATTTATGTAAATTAAATACTTATCAAAAAGTGAGAAAATCAATCTCATATTGTTCATAAAATTCATGTTTATTCACTGCAAAACATTGAAATTTTTTTGGCTAAGTTTAAACACTAAAGTTGATTTTCAATGAAACCTTGTATTTTTGTACAAAATAATTATAATAAATTAAATACACTTTGGAAAATTATGAAAAGTAGTTTTCTGAGTTTCTTGTGATTAGGGGCACTTAGAAAAGAAAAAGTTATTTTTGGTAAAATACTTGATTTTTTAGCCTTATTTTGGATTTAAAATAATTAAATTAATTAAAAATCCCAAAAATACCAAAATATTTCAAAATGTGCCTAATTGTTCTCTGATCACTTAGGACTCATTAAAATATATTTTCTAATTTTTCTTAAGATAAAAACAAGTGTTTTTTAAGGCTTAAAAGTGTATTTTCCTTATTTTCCCATTAAATTAATTATAATAAATTAATTCAAAAGACCATGAAATTTTGCCCAAGTATTTCTGTGACTTAGGGAACCTCTAATAATTTTCTCATAAATAAAAACTTTATCTTGGGAAGCCAAATGAGTTAATTTCTAAAAATCTTATTTTTTAATTTTAAATAAATAATTAAATTAAATTAAATTTTGATAGGTACACATATTCTCCTCTAAACATTGTAATTACCTCACGGATGTGACACTCTAAATGCTCAAAGTCATTTGAGTTGTGTTTAATAAGTGATGAGGTGAACTGTCTCAGGGGCTAGATAGTCATTTTAGGCTTTTGTGCCTTCATCAAAATTTAGCATTAAATAAAGGAAAATGGGTACTTTTGATCTTAATAAGCATGTTTGGGTGATTGAAATATAATGGGATTAAAAGGTAGAAACCCACTCACCACCTTTGCACAACATCAACAAGATTATAAATCTCCTAATCTTCATGGCTCGGAAGTCAACTAAGATCAAATGATTCTCAAGTGATGGGGTTAATTCGGGAAGATGGAAACTTACTTTTCTTAAGCCCAAATTTGAGGATGGTTTGACCATTTGATAAGAATACACATCATTTACATCAAAATTTTGATAGTCACCATTTCACCTATCATGATTGTTAAGGGCTAAGTAGTGACATAGGCTCGATGTCTAAACTCAATGGTGATTAACATTTTTTAACATTACAAGCCTGACCTTAATTGTGGGCATCTAATCTTTAAATGACTTAAGATTGTCTTAGGGGCATCCATTCACATAACTCTTAAATGAAACGTTAATAGATTAATCGAGTATCATTTCCTCGGGATAAATAAATTATCAAGTTTCATTGAGCAACGGGGTAGTTACACTTTGACCTCAGATGATTAATGGAATGATATGATAAGTCCAAAATGAACTCAGAATATTTCAAGAGATCTCAAAAGTGATCTGGGGTTATGCCTTGAGTATTTTTAAATCTATGTAACATTCTGAAGAATAAATTGAATTTATCATAGCTTGTTCCAAAATCAGCCACTAAGATCTCCTGAGATTCAATAGAATCATAATTGGGGTTAGGTAGCTAAACCTTCATCTACTCATGCAATTTAAATTCCTTGCAACATTATATACATGTCTTGCAAGTACTGACCTTTTAGGTGGTGGAGAGAGAAGACTCGCTAGGTACGCTTTTACAGTTTACAGTACCATTTTCTCTTTTACTTTCCGCGCTATACTTTTATGCATATAAACTTGCATAATAAATAGATGTGCAACCCTGCATGAAAACCAAAACTGCTAGGATGGTCGTGAAGCCAAAACCAAAACTAAAATCAACCAAGATAAAATTCACTACCACAACATTCAAAATATATGAAAACTCAAATTTTAATCACAAACATCACAAAACAACAATTGCAACTAAATTACGGTGTCTCTATCGGATGATTGGTAATCCCTCGGAGGAGGTAACCTATGGTCGCTAACGAGACTTCCCACGGTCTAAATGAAAGTATGAAACTCATTAAGTTGAGTTAAGTAAATTCATTTGGACTAAGTGAATCCAATAGAAAATAGTGGTACTAGAATGAGGGAACAGTACGATCCTAACCGGTGTCGCTCTAATTAATTTTAATATGCCCCATAATATTTAAGGAACCATAACCATAGGGGCATCTGATTTGACATCACAACTTGATACATTAGAAAACATAAACTTGTCACGACGAGGAGCTTGGAGCTAGCATTGTGGGCAACACAACTATCTTCAATAGCAACAGGATCTACAACAGCATATCTTTCTTTAAAATTAAATAACCAAGCCATAGGCTTTCGAGGTTGTTTCCTTATGCAACATAAATCCTCAACTTATCTTTATGCCTTTTTATTGCTTTATAGTACATTATAAGCCCTAACTTGTCTTAAGATTTCGAGATTATCATTTGTCACAACCTAAATCCTCACATCTTTCAAGTTATTTGTGTGATCATTTCACACAAATGTAATCCCTAAAATAATAAAATGTGCATTATCAAATATTTAAATATTTCTCCTTAAAATTGAAGCCAAACCATAGGATATCTTGAGAAATCACCAAGGTTCTCCTCAGGATATTTGACATCCCCTAGTTTTTCCTCCTTTGGATTCTACAATAAATGTTCCAAATTGAGTCATTCCCCTTTCACACCTCTTTGTCCAATCTCGTTAAAAATTCCTATCATTTTGACCTCTTTGATGATAATATTTCCTGATTTTTATCTAGATTTTTTTTAGGCAATGTAGGTTATCTAAGATGCAATTAACTATAGGGGTCGCCCTTATAGGAAGCTTTTCCGAACCCATCTTAATATGAACCATATTTAATTCTTCGTATTAAATAAGGGAACTTTTTAGCAAATAAATTGGTTTCGCAGACCAAACGGATGTTGTATATTTCTCAGTTTATTTGATCGAGCCTCACCCTTAAGTTTTGTGTTTGTCTTTCGGGACAGATACAAGGTTTGAGGTATAGTGGTCTTTCATTTAAAATTTGAAAATTTTTGGGTCAGTTTGATTTCATAATTTTTCTAAACTTATATATATGTAGATTAAAATAATTTCCAAAGTGGTCAATGAGATTGTGATTCCAACGGCCGACAGCTTCCAATGGACAACTCCATACCTAAAATAGTGTCGATAGCTCCTATTGACTCCACTAAGGACGAGCTTCTTTCTTCATTTAATAAAGGAAACTTATCTTCACACATTGGTAATGTGTCCACGTCCCTCTTAGATCAAATTACCCTTTTACCGTTGGCATTCTTTCCCCATTTCTGTCTTGAGAAAGTACGGTCAACCCTTTTGGACTTCAGAACTGTCTATTCAATCACCTTTGAACAGGGAGGTTCAGAAGGCCATTATGGACTTTTTAATCTTCATGTTGGGTCGGACCCCCAATAAGTGTGTTGGTGGACTAGTTCCACCTAGGAATTGTGCGTTGTTAAGTTGGTCCCACATCAGGTTCGGAACTTCACTTTTTCTCTTTCAAGTTTGATTTGTTATTTTGTAAGTTAAATCAAACTATGTAGTGCTACGTGCACTCTTTAATTTCCTTATATTAATTAAATATTTCTACTTTCAAATTAATTTTACCAAAATTATAAAATCTCCACAAATTAAATAAA
The DNA here is from genome assembly GCA_002079205.1 of Phalaenopsis hybrid cultivar. Lineage (NCBI taxonomy): Eukaryota > Viridiplantae > Streptophyta > Magnoliopsida > Asparagales > Orchidaceae > Phalaenopsis > Phalaenopsis hybrid cultivar. The sequence goes on from JXCR01147647.1 coordinate 246,706, forward strand.
GACTTACTAGGTTTACATATCAACTTATGTTAATATTTAGTGCTCTCACTGAGATTACGAGGTATTGGCCAAATAACTAGCCCCAGAGCTTTCTTGTTTTGAAGCTGCTGCTGGCGTTCCCGATGATCACTTTTTCCTACAACCTGCCGACAAGCCACAACACCCACAATGTTGCTCCCTCCATCAAGTTCAGAGAATGATTTGAGATCTCGAGGTTGTCCTTGGAAAAGCCCCATTCGTCATAATGAAAGTCATCGCTCCAGAGGTTCAGGAACCGTCTGTTCAATTTAACCTGAACTGCCCGTAGGATTTCCCTTCTTACAAGAAGGTCAAGATTACTGCCATTGCGGCACTACCAAGACTATTGTTCCTGTTTCTATTAAGGGAAAAGAAGTTATGATCGCTGAAGACCCGACTAAAGTATTGTTTGTTCTGCCGCCAGTATTTCAAATAAGATCAAGTTCAAAAACCACACCGTTAACCCGAACCCAAAGAAGAAACCACAGCCGAAAGGTTCGGAAGGTTACTAAAGCTCAGATTTCTGAGGAAGTACCTATTGATGGAGTTCCTCACCAAGAGGAGTCAACTTCGCCAAAAATCTCCCCACCTCTGCCAGGGAGTAGGTTCCATCCCTTAACTATTACTAATGGGTACAAAAGTATCCATAAGATTTCCTCTACTTTATTGTCACCTCATGGACATAGTGGGGAGAGAAAGAAGCCCACTCTTATCACTCGAGTCAGTGCAGTTATTCAAAAACTAGCTGCCAAAGAGGGTTGTTGAGTTTGCGAGTGGACGTCAGAGCTGGCAAACAATCTCAAAAATGAACTAAAACTTTGTCTGCTCACATTCATATCTAGTTGTGCTTGGGAAACAGAGTTATCACTACCATTGATACTATTGATTCTACTTCCACTAGACTCACGGGCCATCCACCAGTTAAGTCATTTCTGGGTCCAAGAATTCTACTGATTACTAGTCACAAGGACATTCTTAAATCTCCAAAGGAAAAGATGAAGAAGTTACCCAGTATCGTATCTGGTCTGCACCATGGGGAGCATACTTCTCTTCGACATGTTGATGCTTCTGCTAAGACACTCCGTCTCCAGACATCACCATCGAAGAAAAAGGTATGGGTACCCAAGGTTTCCATACTGATACGGTCCAGTAGGCCCGCAAGGCGAGATCATGGAATGAAGCCAGGGTTCAAAGTATCCGACATTGTCGTAGCAATTGCTAGCGAGATGGAGAAATAAGTGGAAGATGTCCAGCAAAGTCTCCCAGATCTCAAGATGCTACAAGAATCAATAATTGAAGAAAAGGTCGGAAAGCTCAGGGTCGAGATTTTCAAGTTAGCCCGAGAACATAGTGTTTCCATTGATGATGATGATGATGACTTTGACTTTAATGATTACCTAAAAGAAGATTTCATGGATATCCATGTCATCGAGACTAGAGCTGTTGCATCTGCGTGCGACGCTCAACATCTCGTCAAAGAGAAAGTCGTAGATGAGCTGCATAGGGCAATTTTCCTAAGGCATGAGCAAATCAGCCAAATGGAGAAAAGAATGGAAGAGATGATAGTTGTTATGACCGCCATGGCCATAGCTCAAGGACAATCTCAACCCCCACAGTTAGCCTCTCTAGAAGTCAATCAATCCTAGATTATACACATCACAGATGAAAGGAGAGAAGTTGCCTCAGCAAATAGAGATGACCAATAAAAGAAGGATTCTCCATTGAGCACCATACCAGAAAAGGAATTTTAAGCAAATGTTCGAACATATTTGGGAGGCTTAGGCCCAATCTAAGGGTGGTACATTAATTCTAAAGGGTATACCTTACCCGGAGGAGTTTGATGTTGTACCCTATTCTAAGGGTTTTATGTGGCCAAACTTTAAGATATATGATGGGACTTGAAATCTCAGGCAACATATAGCACATTTCATAGCCAGTTGTGGTAATACTGGAGGAAACAAAGCTCTACTCTTTTGACAGTTTGTCAGCAGCCTGTCAGAGATCACTTTTGATTGGTATGTCAAACTACCCAAAAATCAGTGAAGATGTTCGCCGAACTAGAATAGTTGCTCGTAAAAAGATTTATCGGGGCACAGCATCATGTGTCTATTGAAGATCTCTTAATAGAGAAGCAGAAGCCCAACAAGACTTTAGTGGACTATAATTTGAGATGGAGAAACCTTAAGATGAAATGTGAACCTCAGCTACAGGAACATCATGCGATCGAGATCTTACTCAAGAGCATCCATGGTCTAGTAGCTGTCATGCTCAAAGGACTCACCATTAAATCCTTCGAGAAGCTACTCAAAAAAACTAGCAATCTTCAAGAAGAAGTCAAACACATGGATTCTCATGAGAAGTTTGAGAAGTCCAAGATGACCAGGATATTTAAAAAAACTCTGGAATGATGGAAATAGTCGATAAAGGAAAGCAACTGATGAAGATACATGCTGAAAATTATTGTCAGTCATCATCACAACATGCTCAACAACAGACACAATAGTATGGCTAGTCTAGCCAACGATCACCTCAGGGAGGATCATACCGAGCAGAGAATAAGAGAATGTCTTTGGCAAAATCACAGAAAGTGGTGTATTCCTTCAAAGACAAAGAAGTATCCAAAATTTTCAGAAGTCTGATGAAAAAGCCTGAATTCAAATTACCAGATCCGAAAAAACCTAAAGAGGTCGACAAGAAGGATCAACCCAATTATTTTTCAAATCATAAATTTCTAGGACATACTATAGAAGATTGTTTTGCCTTCAAAGATTGGCTCAAAAGAAACCTTAACAAAGGAAATATAACGACCCTGAAGGAATATTTAAAGAACCCAAAAAAGGTTCTATAAATATGATTTTGACTGAGCCAGTCTCTTCGATTGACCCATATACTAGAAAAGATGGATGGAGTAAACTTTGGAGAAAATCATTCAAGAAAATACTAAACCAAATTCAGAAAGCTTCAAGACAAGCCTCCGATCGGAGTCTTCAGATTGCCAAGACTGGGATGAAGATTTCTCCAGAAAATTCATCACCATCAAAGAGGAAGAAGAAGATTACCACCACTAAGACTGATAGCACGGGTGGTAGGATAAGGGCTACCTCTGCTAGATTAGTTATCTCAGATTTGGGGAAGAAAGTCTTTGACCCCCTGACCTTGTATGATTATCTTTTTGTCCCTCTGTGGTCTTATGAATATAACGATTATGATTTTGGCTATGTTTTAACTATTTTTAATGATAAGGTAATCGATTATAACCAATCTAGCTTCGATCTTGATTCCCAAAACGATCCTCAAATTGTACTTGAGTTCGAAGAGCTTGTTAACAAAACCGAAAAAGACATTGACAAAAACACATACAATAGCGCCTGGAGTGTGGAACCAATCCTCAAGTGTAACGGTGCACCACTTGCCATCAACTTAGATCTTTCTGACAAAGAAGAAAGTTTGGAAGATTCGCCTACGACATTTCAAGAAGAAGAAATTACAAAAGAAAACTTAAGTAGCGGGAATGCTCCAAGAAACACATAATTGTAACTAAATAATAACTCAAGAAGAAAACCCCAATCCTCAAGTGTAACGGTGCACCACTTGCCATCAACTTAGATCTTTATGACAAAGAAGAAACCCCCAAGGTCAGCTCCAACGCATAAAGGAAAGTAAATAGTAACTCGAGAAGAGCTACCTCCACCTCCGCTAGTGGAAGAAACACATAATCAAGGGAAAATTGGAGGATCATACAAAGTGGATTACAATGTGCTAGCTTATCTTAAAAAGTTGTAGGCCAAATTAAGCATCTACGATGCTCTAATCCTATCAAAGGAGATGAGAGAGTTTTTGGTTACAGCTTTGCTTGACCCAGAGATTTGCTTAGCCCACTTGGCCAGCACATCCTTAGATGAAGTTTGCTCACTGAAAGAACAATCTGGGGTAACCTTCATAAATGAAGACTTGTTGCTCGGTACCACCGACCATAATCGTCCACTCTATATTTCTGTTAACATTGCAGATTTGTGTTGTCCAATTTTTGGTAGATCCTAGAGCATCCCTCAACTTGATGAGTCTACGGACATTGCCTATTTGGACATTAAAGCTCAGGAGCTTACGGCCAATAAAATGATGCTAAGAGGATTCAACCACAAATGAGAGAGAGCTCTTGGATCAATTACATTACTTATGAAGGTTAGAGAACTAGTAACAACCGCTAAACTCCATATTATCAACGTTAAGACCTCTTTAAATGCTTTATTGGGTCGGCCATGGATTCATAAACACAGCATGGTTTTGTCGTCTCTACACCATTGTATTAAGTACTACAAAGAATGAAAAGAGGATTCCAACAAGGGAGATGTACAGCCATTTTTAGTTCATGAAGTTAGCATTCATGAAGATGATGCCGCCTATGCACCTCTAGGGAAAACCGTCTTCTCTCGTGAAATTGTGACAAATAAAAGTGAAGATTCAGAAGAATCACAAAGGGGAAGCCATTCAACCCCACTTCAACGATCTTCCACCACCCTTTTGCAACGAGTGGGTGGGGGTTCTTTTAATTTGTGCACTCGAGGTCAACTCTGAAGATGTGGACAAGCAAGAACCAATTTATTTGTTGAACAGACTAGGCCGACTATCAACATTGATGATGAAGAAAGTTCTGAGGATGAAATAATGATGATAAAACAGAAGAAACCTCAGTACGAGATATCCTTAAAAGATGTGGAGAAAAGTGAATATGAAACAATGTATGACAGGATAAACCACTATGTGAACACCATGACCCATACTTTGATTCTCCCTCAAAAGGTCAAGAGTTTAGAGGTTAAAGAGTTTTGTAGCGTTAGTTCAAAGGCTATCAAATCTTTTCATGCTTCTACTTCTACTAATCTTGAAAATCATGTAACTTTGAATGAGGATCCTAATGAATTAATGGAATTGCCTTTTGGTTACTTTTTTCCTTGCGTACAAAAGTAAATTCAGCAGGGACATTTTCCAAAACAAATGTCAACAGATAAATTATAACTTTTTGAAAAATTGTGGAATGTTAAAAGTTGAACTCCTAACTTGAAATAGGGTCTCAAATTTGGTACATTCAAACCAGTTGATGATTCAAAATTTTGCATGGTTATTACTAATGAATCAAAAGGGGGTTACCTCAATGTAGAGGATGACTCTACTAATCAGCTAATAAAGGACACTTTGCTAAAATTCGAGGAAGAAATCAAATCAACTGTCGATCAATTGAAGGAAATTGACCTCGGGATGCAAGAACACCCCCGACCTACATTTATAAGTTCTCTACTCAACAATGAAGAATCATTATAATTAAATAAAATGTTAACATAATTTAAAGATTATTTCACATTGAGTTATGATAAAATGCCAGGTTTGTTAGCAGAAGTTGCAGTTCATAAACTCGGGGTGGATGAATACATGCCCCTAGTAAAACAAGCTTCAAGAAGAATGTGTCTCAAGATAAAGCAGCAATTCATTACCGAGGTGAAGAAGTTAATAGATGCTAACTTTGTAAGAGAAGAGCAATACCCCCACATGGTTAGCTAACATTGTGTCAGTTAACAAGAAAAAATGAACAAATTCGTGTAGGTGTAGACTTCAGGGATTTGAACAAAGCATGTCCAAAGAATGAATTTCCATTGTCAATACCAGAAATGACCGTGTATATCACTTTGACGCATGAAATTTTCTCTTTCATGGACGGATCGTCAGGATACAACCAAATCAAGATGGGTTCCAAGGATGCAGCACTTACAGCATTTAGAACACCTATCTTGATTTTCTACTACACAATCATGCTATTTGGATTAAAGAATATCGAAGCAACATACCAATGAGCTATGTTTAGTTTTTCCTCTTTAGTAGCCTAAGGTCTAGCCATAGGATTTTCCTATTGACTATTCTTAGAAAACNGGAATACACCATCATGAATCTCAAGAAGATCATACAGTTCAGAGGACTAGAAGAAGACCAAAAGGCACTTTCGTCTAATCGAATGTAACAATCCAAACCAAAGCCAAAGCAATAGTTGATCAGAGATGGTCATTCATAGAAGCAATAGCCGACCTCTTCCCCACCTCTAGTTTTCACTTAGCCTAAGGGCACGACTGCACTACAGAAAGTCAGAAGGCTACCATTATCATTTCCCTTTTAAGGATCTTATCAAAACGTTCGTTATGAAGACGTTTGTTCGTTGACCAACTCAAACAAAGAGAAGCGGAGCAAATATAAAATATCAATGGAGTCCTGCTATGCCTTTTTTATAAGAATCATGACATGAAAATAAAGGATTTCCAATAAATTTTGCTTTGCTTGTTACATAAACGATATTTACTTTTGTACTTAATTTTCTATTTCTTTTTGCAGCTATCACTTTTAAGAAATAAGAGAATTAAATAACTAAAATACGGACATCAAGAATACGCTGGCATGAATTTTGAGGAGATCCACCTTTCCAGGAAGGAGAAAAGTACAATTAAGAGGACCCACCCGCAAAACGCTAGAAGGCTCATTCATCTGACCAGACGTAGTAGTCCAAAGCAAGGCCAAAGTTAAAGTTGGCCATAGGCAACCGTCCGAGATAGAGTACACAAGATTACAGTCATCTTAATTGTTCGAGCTCTAACATGAGGACAACTCCTTAGTACCATCTATCATCCCTTAGATGCTCCGGAGGCTCCTTATCAGGTTTGAGAAGCAACCATATCACAAGTAATCTAAATCACCTCTTTAATTCTTCTTGTTGTGGAGTGAGCTACCTATTGGGTTGCAAACATTCATCATTTGCCTAATAGCATAGCTTCAGTTAATCAATAAGAGCTCGTCATTATGGATTAAGATCGACAATCATATTAGAATGGTTGATCAGATTATCCAACCAATTTAGATATCACTGCCGACCCAAAGACCATCAATGGCCGACCGACATCCATGCTCAAAGCAGACATTGCCAAAAAAATGCCCCTCATACAACCAAAGAAGTTTGAGAATTGTCGAGCCATAGTCCCAAACATGTCACATAACTAAAGTATATTGTAATGTCCTTATTAAAACATAGATAAACATGTAATTTGATATATTAAACCTCTCCCAAATAAACAGAAGATCATTTTATGTGAAAGAGACTAATAAACAAGACATTTTACTATTCATTAATCTACACCTCTCTCAATCTCTTTCCTGCTTTACGCTCTAACCCTTGAGATGTGAATTAAAGACAGATCAAGATTAAATAATATATATGTATATATGTATGTATGTATGTATGCATGCATGCATTTTGCTCAAATAATGCCAAACTAAAGTAAACATTCCTGAGCCAGACACATGTCAGGCGAAAAACCTGGTGGATGAAGGGAGTCGTCTGAATACTAACAGTAGGATAACAAGTCAACCTACCAAATCCAGAAAGAACGACTAATGGAGAAATAAAGGATATCTTGCCATGGCAATGGGCACTATCAACTTTTCACAAATCAACTCTAATTTCCTATAAATATTTGAGCTTTAAAATGTAAAGCCATTTTTTTTAACTGACATACATATGTACAAAACTTATTCTTGTATTCTTAAGTCTCTCTCAATTTCTTTCCTACAATCTATTTTTTTGGTGTAATCTAAAGACTAATCCTAGTTCAACAACTCGATTATCTCCTATATAAGCAGGTTGTAAGCTGCAATAAAATTAATATTTATATTTTTTTGGGAAATTTTTGAATAATTATTTTTATAATCAAAATTCCTTCCCATGAATGTAGCGGTTAAATAGAAAGAATACTATGCTGTTCAACAGACAAAAAAATCTCAATATTTTTGAAAATATGATATGGCCAGACACATGGATATCATCCCTTCAATGGCTTTTTAGATTTTTTGCACAATAGCTTAAACTGCTAATCATTTTACTTTAAAATGCACTCAATCAACAATGGAGAGCAATTTTTTTTAAAAAGAGCAGAAAAGTTAGTTAAATATATGTGATACAAGTGTTCAAGTGCCCCACGCTTTACATTGCGTCTAAGCTCTGCATGTGCCAAAGCTGTCGCATTTAATTTTCTTTGCTGAAAACATGGCTGAAAACTGTCAGATTGATCGCCTGATTCAGTCTGAATTGCAGATATTTGACCGACTTAAATATTTTAACTTGACATAAATTAATTAGATGTTAACTCAAAATTTATTTAATTAATTATTTAGTTGAATTTTATAAATTTCCTTAAAAATTTTATATAAAAGTCATCGGCATTTGAAATTTTCGCTTATATTTTATAAGAAACATCAAGTATAGATCTAATTTTTAGTTCCTAGAAAGCATTATGTACGTATTAAATTTTTCTTTTATTTTGAATTAATATAAACAAGTTAAACATAAATCCAATATGAACAATAAAGAATTTAAGCAAGACAAACATAAAAAAAAATTATGATTCAACCAAGCCATATCCAATCCATGACAATCTCTACTCGTTTGGGCTCAATAACATCCCTATGTAAAAGAACTATAAAAATAGAAAGAAGCAAAATCATCACTTATAAGGAGGTTTATAATACGCCTGTGTCTGTGTGAGTTAGAAGCAAAATCATCACTTATAAGGAGGTTTATAATACGTCTGTGTGTGTGAGCGCACGTGTGTCTATATATATATATATATATATATATATATATATATATATATATATATATATATATATATATATATATATATATTTTTGAAATCATTTTTTTTCTAATGACTGCCCAAAGGATAGAGCTTGGAGATTATGAGAGAGAGAGAGAGAGATAGATTTGCCCCGTGGGGACAAAGAAGATGTTCTCGGGCTCTTTGACCACTTTTATTATTTAGAAATAAAGGTCACAAGAGGGGAAAGGGAGAGAGACCTCCCTACATTGGTTGAGAGAGACAAGTGCTCGAGGATGTTGAGATTGAGGCCCGGTCCAACCGCTCCCGTTCCCGTTCCTCCGATCGCGAAATGTTGCGACCACTCCCACCACTCTTGTTTACGAACAGCTCCCGCCAACTCCCGCTGACGATCTTGAATCGCCGTGCCTCCTTTCCTGTTCAAGATAAAAGCCATCTGTTGACCTCACTTTTGGTTGAGGTCTAGCTCTTCATCTTTAGTAGCCTAGGATCTAGCCGTAGGTCTTTCTTGATTGATTATTCCTAGAGGACTAGAAAAGGAACCCTCACCATTAGAAATTCTTCACTCTTCTCTACTCAACTTGAAGTTTCACACGTGAGCCCTGACCTCTAGCACTTAGTAGGTGGGGTCAGTATGGAAGAGCTCTAAGAGAGTCCCCATAGGATGTTCAAGCCTTAGGACTAACCCTGTTTGGTCTTGTTTTGGTTAGGCTAGCCTGTACACACCTTCTCACATACCTCAAACTCTAGGACCCCTTTAATATGGTCTCTTGACTCCTTTTGGAAAGCTCATATGAATGAACCCACACCCTTTGTCTTTGGCTAAGAAGGTGAGGACTAGCATATTGAACATCCAAAATGAGTCCTCATATGGCTCTTATTGGTTTGGCATGGTTTTATGACTTACTTGCCCATTCTAGCCCAAAATCATCAAATTACCAAAATACCTAAAATATTTGATAATATTTGCCAAAATTCCCAAAATTTCATGGAAAGAATGGGCAAGTAAGTCATAAAACCATGTGGCATGAGGCTTGATAATATTTGCCAAAATCATCAAGCTATTCATGGAAAGAGGCCAAATCACTTTCAAATATCCTTAAGAGCCTTTTTAACCCACTTCATGAAACACCCAAACCTCATGCTTATGGAAAATCACTTGGATAGGGACCTCACCATGTTTATTAAGTGGAATCATCTGTTTTCCCTCTGCATCCAAACCCTTCTTAGTGAGTGAACCCAAACCCCAAACCATGAATTGACCCAAAATAGCTCTTCCCCCACTCCATTTCAATTCAATGCCTTTGCATATGGCCAACCCCAATTGACTTCATTAAAACCAAGCCCTGACCTCCCTGAGTCAGATGGTGACTCTTCCTTCGCCAACCAAACACCTTGGCTGCCAGGAAATCCAAATCCAAAAGTTCCCTTATCTAAAACCAAATTAAACCCATCCAATTTGTCCCCCAATTTGATTGTTGCACATTTCTGCCCAATACATAAGCAACCAAAGCCACCTAATGGAGGGAAAGCTTGTCCTTGGGAAGACTCTGTCAAATTGCTCCCAAAGTTTCTTCAAGAGCTCTGGAGTTCAACCCAACCATCCTCAAGCCCTCAAACCCACTATCTAAGCTCAATTTAGGAGCTCAAAATTAAGCCCAAAATAGGACATCCCTCTTGACTCCACCAAATCCAAATTAATTGCACTCACACCATCCCTTAAGTGAGTGAAGAAGATCCCCATAGAAGCCCCATCACCAGACCACCCTAAGGTGGACTTTGATCAACACCCCAAATCGACCTTGGTCGAAATCATACCTAGACATTTCACCATGGCTTAAGGCTTCATCTAGGAGCTCTTTGGACTTGACTCAAGGCAAGCATTTGGAAGCACCCAATCGAGGCCACACCTCTTGGGCAAAGGTATTGAACCCTAACCCTAAACCGATCTTCATTCAATTCTCTATGCTTATATAATTGATTAAATACTTGATCAACCGTATGGATATGTTCTCCTAGTCAAGACTAGTCTATAAGAATAAACCACACTTAAATTGGTTGAGTATCGAGAGAGATATTAAGGTTTAAATGTGAATAATTCTTGGGATAGGTATTTCAGGACAATGACCCACAACCATCAGATCGCGCGTGTGGTGGATAGATGGTCCAAATTGCATCAGATGAGAAGATAAGACGATACTGAAGAGACGCGTGGCAACTGACTCAAGTAGCGGTGTTGAACGGGAGCGTGTCGCGTGTGCTTTTCAGATCTTCCTAGGTTGACTCGGTGTTGCGTCACTTAAGTAGATAAATAGGGCTTTGTTTTATTTTTTTAATAGCCAAAATTTTGAAAGTAATTATCTTTGTGTATAAAACTCACAAAAATAAAATAAAAATTCACTCTTGCTCAGTGAATAGAGAATAACAATGTGGAAATAGTTTCATGTCCATTTGATGCATTTATGATTTTTAATTAATTAAATGATGTTTTCATTATTTGGATTCTCCATTTACATAGACATTTCACCATGGCATGAAATCATGGGGCTTTTGATGTCTCTATTGTTAGGTATCTCCCCTAATTTTTCCAAAGTCAAGGGGCATATCTAACTAGAGATATCCAATTTTCAATTTAATGGTCCTTGTTTTGGTATAAAATTTATAATAATTAAAATACTCATCAGAAAAATACATAATTTATTTTGGTAGGTCCACTACGGTTAGAGGACCCCGGGAAAAATATAAACTTGATTCAACTCATTAAAAAAACCCTAATTGTCACCAACCGATAAAAATGATTAAAAATTAAATTGGAGCAATTATAAATAAAAATGACATAATAATCATTTTCCACTATAATTTAATGTCAAAGGAGCTCCCCATAAAAATTTCAAGTCAATTAAAATTAATTTCAGCACTCAAATGGATTAAACAAGGCAAATTACATTTTTGGCATTAAAATAATTATAATATTTAAAATATAACTCAAAAAATCATCAAATTGGTTTTGGGAGCTCCTTATGACCATGTTGACCTCACTTTTGGTTGAAGTTTAGTTTTTCCCTTTTAGTAGCCTAAGGTCTAGCCGTAGGACTTTCCTATTGACTATTCTTAGAAAACTAGGAAAGGCTCCCTCACCACTAGAAATTCCAAACCTTTCTCGAATCAACTTGAAGTTCCAGATATTGGTCCTAACCTCTAGCACTTAGTAGGTGGGGTCACTATAGGGGAAACTCAAGACAAGTCACCCTTAGGACTGTTGGACCTTAAGGTTGACCCTAGGTGTTTGTCTGGAGCTGATTCACTCACTACTCTCATCTACAATGACATACACTCACAGCCCTAAACTCAAATTTCTAGCCTAGATTCCTTGATCTTTTTGGGATACTTATGTAGATGGTCCGCTAAACCTATTAGCCCTAGGGCTATGGTTTGGCTAAGGCCACTATGTAGAGGACCCAAAATAGGGTTTGCATTGGTCCATGGTTTATTGGTGATGGTTGGTACCTCAACTCTACCAAAATACCCATCTTGGCCTTTTACCCCTAACACCCCCGCAAATTACCATAATACCCCTCCATAGCTTAAAATCCAAAAAATTCTAAAAATTCCCAAAAAATCTCAAATATTTCCAATTTCATTTCTCTCAACTCTCACATGATCCAATTTGGCCAATTTGACCATTTTATAAAAAATCCCCAAGTTTGCCTTTAAAGACGCAAATTTCCCCAAATCCAACACAAATGTCCATCAATTTGATCTCAATTGACCCCAATTTCAATCCTAAACTCAAATTCACTTCAGATATGACCAAACAAAACCAATTACAAGCTCAATTGGCCCATGATTTGAACACGATGTTGATTTAGATCAAAACCCAAATTTTGACCATATGACATAATCTCACCAAATTGAACCGATAGCCTAGTCAATTGGCCCTAATTAATGTTGAAAAATCTTCCTAACATTCCTATACATCAAAATAAATCATCAATTGGCCTTTGTGAAGCCTCATATTCGTTTAATTTTGGCCTAAATCCAAAATTCCTAAATTTAGTCACAAGTTGGCTAAGTCCCAAAATTTCACCCAATTGATATCCTTAACCTCCAAATTGGCAAACAATTCATGTTGAAAACTCTTCATAGTGTCCCCATTTACCATTTAGAAATTCAATTTGGACATAGCCCATAGTTAACCCAAGCTACACCCAAGCCTATTACAACATGACCAAATTGACTAAAAACCAAAATTCCCTCAAATTGGCCTACCGATTGAACTCAAAATCACTTCAAACCTTCACCGAAAATCTTCATAACAATCATATACACAATTTTGATCAATCAATTGGGTCAATTGAAAAGAATAACCTAGCCCAAACCCAAGTCTTGGTCATTTGCACCCACTTGGACCCATGCACTAAATGTGACCTAACCANAAAAGACCCAAAATGGGATTCTCATTGTTCCATGGCTTATTGGTGATGCTTGGTACCCCAAATCTACCAAAATACCCATCTTGGCCTTTTACCCCTAAAACACCCCCAAATTACCAAAATAACCCTCTTGGACCCAAAATTCCAAAAATTCCAAAAGTTCCCATAAAATCCAAAAAACTCCTAAATATTCCTAATTTCATTTCTCTCAACTACCACATGACCCAATTTGGCCAATTTGACCATCTTTAACCAAACCCCCAAATTTCTCTTTAAAGACCCAAATTTCCTCAAATCCAACTCAAATGTCCATCAATTGGGTCTCAAATCCAATCCTAAAAATTCACTTTTAATATGACCAAAATAAATCAAATTTAAGCTCAATTGGTCCATGATTTGAGCCCAATTTTGATTTGGGTCAAAACCCCAACTTTGACCTGTGAACCTAATCTCACCAAATTGAACCCATAGCCTAGTAAATTGGCCTCAATTGATGTTGAAAAATCACTTAATCTCACTAAATTGAACCCATGGCCTAGTCAATTGGCCCCAATTGATGTTGCAAAATCTTGATAACATTCTTATACATCAAAATAAACCATCAATTGACTTTGGTAAAGCCTCAAATCCATTTGATTTTGGCCTAAATCCAAAATTCCCAAATTTTGCCCCAAATTGGCTAAGTCCCCAAATTTCACCCAATTGATTGCCTTAACCTCCAAATTGGCATACAATTTAATCTTGGAAATTCTTCATGAGGTCCCTATTAACCATTTACAACAATCAATTTGAACCTAGCCCAAGGCTAACCGCAAGCTCTTCATGAGGTCCCTATTGACCATTTACAATAATCAATTTGGACTTATCCCGAGGCTAACCCAAGCTATGCCCAAGCCTAGCCCAACATGACCAAATTGATTAAAGTTCAAAATTCCTTCAAATTGACCCCCAGCCAAGCCTAGCCCAACATGACCAAATTGATTAAAGTTCAAAATTCCCTCAAATTGACCTTTCAAATTTGGACTCAAAACCACTTTCATCCTTCACCAAAGTTGTTCCTTATGATCATCTACACAATATTGATCAATCAATTGGGCCAATTTACATGGCTAGCCTAACCCAAACCCATGTTTTGGTCATTTCCACCCACTTGGACCCATGCACTAAATGTGACCTAACCACCCTAAGGCCACCAAATTAACTCCACCACAGCCATTAGTTGGACTCACCATAAAATCATCTAAATTAATCCATGGACCAAAGGTCCCCCAAATTAAGGGATTTTATTTCCAAAAATTCACATGCTTAAGATCTCTTTGTCAAATCCAAGCACATTTGTGTTAAATTGCTGTGATGGATTCCCCTGGGTTCCCTGAGCTCCTAGCCACCTCCCCCTGGCCTGCTGACCAGCCTAGTGGCCTGAGAAGCCCAAAATTGAGAGCCACCCCCATGGCACTTCACCCAAATCAAACCTAGATGCCAGCTCATCCAAATTAAATTGAAGAGCTCCTCTGCCCTCCACCTAAGCACCACAATGCACCCAAACTTATGCCCTGAGAGCCACCCCATGGCCATGGGAGGTGTGCTGAAATTTCCTTAGATAGGTCTCTCCAAACTTCACACAGAGCTTCCCTAAGATCCCCTCAGTGCATTCCAATCATTTTCCCTCACCCATTCTCATTGTCGGAGCTCAATTTTGAGCTTGAAACCCTGCTGGAAACCAGGACAGAACTCAAAACACCTCCACACTCCACCAAACTTAAATTTCTTGTGCCCACACCTTCACAAGAGTGAAAGAAGCCAAAGCCCAATCAAATTTTCCTTCCACAGAACCTCTACCATAGCTCTAGACCAACACCTGAAATCGAGCTTGGTTGAATTCAGACTTAGGCCTTACACCAAAACCAGGGACTCAATCTCCAGCCTCCTTGGACCCCAACAAACTTGCCGAGCAACTCTGATCGAAGCCTCCCTTCTCAGAGCAAAGGTATAAAACTTCTCCTTCTCCCGAGCTTATTTTGATTCTCCATTTACTTAGGCTTGACTTTATGGTACATTAACCGTATGGATGTGTTCGTCTCACTTAGACGAGTCCATAGGATCAAATCCAAAGTGATTTGGTTGAGTTTAGGTTGAGATCTTAAGGTTTTAATGTGGACGGGTACGGGATCATTCTATCGGGGATGATGACGGGGAGCCATTCGATTGAGCGTGTATCAAATGGACGGGGGAGATCAAGCCGGACAGCACTTCGGGACACAAACAGCGAGCCGAGTCACTAAGCTACGTGGACGGTGACGTCCAACCAGAGTGCGCCACACATGCCTTCGGAGCCGTCGTAGGTTGAGGTGGCACGCGCGGTTTAAATAGATAAATAAGGCCTTTTCTTATTTATTTAAATACCCTTAACTTAGAAAATTCATAACTTTGTGTAGAAAAATCACAAAAATAAAATAAAAATATCCTCTTACTCAGTGAACAAAGGGGGACAATGCGAAATAAATTTCAAGCCCATTTGATGCATATTTTATTTTTAATTAATTAAACATTTTTTTTAATCATTTGATTCTCCATGCATAATGGCACATCACCTTAGCTTGGAACTTTGACATGTTGTAGTCTCCGTCAGAGGAGGTA
The DNA here is from genome assembly GCA_002079205.1 of Phalaenopsis hybrid cultivar. NCBI lineage: Eukaryota > Viridiplantae > Streptophyta > Magnoliopsida > Asparagales > Orchidaceae > Phalaenopsis > Phalaenopsis hybrid cultivar. Next base: position 262,442 of record JXCR01147647.1, read on the forward strand.
TTCTCTGATTTTTCCAAAGTCAAAGGAGCTTTCTATACAGACCCATATTTTTCAAGTTATTTCACAATATTTCTTTAAGATAATCATGAAAATTAGCATATTGATTATAAAATCCTAAAAAAATTTTGGAAGGTCCACCATGACTAGAGAAAACTTTGGAAATAATTTCATGGGTCAAGTCATTTAAAATATTCTTAAATTTTATAGATACTAAATCACTAAGATAATTAATTTTGGAAAATATAAACATTTAAATGACCTGATTTCTGACCTCCACTGTGATTTATGATCCATAGAGCTCATCATAAAAATTTTAAAATATTTTGAGTTCATTTGACACCTTAAGTTGATTTTTAAAGATAAATACCACTCTTGACACTTAAATGATTTCTTAAAAATCAAAATATAACTCAAAAAATTATGAAACTTA
>JXCR01147647.1:271651-301307 GCA_002079205.1 Phalaenopsis hybrid cultivar
AAAACTGTAAAAGCGTACCTGGCGTGTCTTCTTGTTCCACCACCTGAAACTCAAAAAGCATGTTAAGGCGGTTTATATGAAACTGGGAAGTAAAATTTTGGTAGTTTTCCTAACCCTATGTCATATCTTGGTGGGTCCTGAGGAGTTTAATTAAGGATGATTTTGTTAAGTAAAACATATTAAGTTTACTAGAACTTCGAGATATCCAACAGATCTAGGGAAAGAAATAGGTCCGTGCTACTCTCTCGCTGCCTGGTGGAAAATCCCGAGTTCTTTTAAACTGGTTATGTTGCTTAATAAGTCATCCTGTAAGTACCCTTAATGCTCAGTGAACATTAATGTTCCAATTATCCCTAAGAATAGGTTAATTATCATTTGTGAATCAATTTTGAAAATTATGTGAGTGAAGACCCTTAAAGATGCAAGTGTTATTGGAACACATAGCCCAAATTTTAAATCTAATTGGCCTTGTAGTGTTTGAAAGATGTTTTAATTTACAATGATATTTACTCTTCTAATCCTCCTTTAAATGAAACTTGATTTAGCCTAAGTCACTTCTAAGCCCTTAAGACCTAGGAGAGTATCTTAATTAGCTTTGAAAAGGTTAAGCTCTTGGTGATCATGATTCATGATTTGGATTTTATTTGAATATCAAAATAGGGATATTAAATTGATTATCTATTGACTTCAAAAGTCATACTCCTAAGTCCTAGATTCATTTTATTTTAATAAACTTTCAAATTTTAATAACTTAGAAATTTATTAACTTATCTTTTTCAATTAAGAAACTGAGATTGGTTTCTACCAATTAAATCCTTATGTTCCAAACCTCAGATAGATTGATTAGGATCAAAGGTTACCCATTTCCCTTTTTAAACCAAGCCTAAATATTAATTGAGGCTAATTTTCCAAAATTACACATTTGCCGTAAGGCTCTATCACTTCATAATTTGTCAAATTTAATCTAAATGACTTTGGAATTTTTATCCTACCTCATTCATAGGACAATTAAGACATCAAAGGAGGAAGTATGATTTTTCAAGATTTAATCTAATTTATATAATTATCTTCATGCAAAAATAGGATTTTTCAAAAAAAATTTCTAACTTGACCAAGGTAAGACCTAATCCCTTGAAATTTTTACTAGAGATAACTTTAGACCAGTGAAGCCTTTTTACTCAATTTCATGATTTTTTGAATTTTATGTGAATTTTAAGAATTATTTTAAGTTATGGGGTATTTATTAAATATAAAATATTTTAAATGGTGAAAATTAAGTTATATATTTTTTAAAAGTCTCCCTAAGGTCATAGAACTCAAAGGAGAATTTTATATTTTTTAAAATTTTGTTTGATTTATTGGAATTATTTTAATGAAAACTCATTTTTAGCCTTTAAAATTCAATATATTTATTTAGAAAAGCAAGAAAAATATTCTAATTATTCCTAAGTGCTTAGGAAGCAATTTAGAACATCTCTATAAGTTTTATTATTTTTTGTGATTTTTGTGAATTTTTAATTATTTAAATATTTAAAATAGGTTAAAAATCAAGTTTTTATTTTAAATATCAATTTTATTATTTAAATATTTAAAATAGGCTAAAAATCAAGTTTTTATTTTAAATATCATTTTATTTTTAAAAATATCTCTGATCACAGAGTACTCAAAAAACTAAGTTTCATAAATTTTTGAGTTGCATTGAGATTTTTTAAAAAAATCATTTTGGTGCCAAATATGTTATTTATCTTTAAAAATCAACTTAAGTTATCAAATGAACTCAAAATGTTATGAAATTTTTATAATGAATTCTCTAGATCATCAACCATAGTGGAGATTAAAAGTCAAGTCATTTAAATGTTCATATTTTTCAAAATTAATTATCTTGATGATTTAGGGTTTGTAAAAATTAGGTATAGTTTAAATGACTTGGCCCATGAAATTATTTCCAAATGCTTCACCAGCCATGTTGGACCTTCCAAAATTTTCTTGGAATTTTCTAATCAACATGCTAATTTCCATGATTATTTTAAGGAANTTAATGTAATTTATATAATTATTTTCATGCAAAAATAGAATTTTTCAAAGAAAATTCCTAACTTGACCAAGGTGATTCCAAATCCCTTCAATTTTTTTACTGAAGATATAACTAAACTAGAGAAGCCTTTGAACCAAATTTCATGATTTGTTGAATTTTATTTAATTTTTAAGAATTATTTAAATTTCTAGGGTATTTACTAAATATAAAATATTTTAAAAAGAGAAAATTAAGTTTTGTATTTTTGAAATGTCTCCCTGAGGTCAGAGAACCTAGAGGAGAAGATTTTATATTTTTTTGAATTTTATTTGATTTATTAGAATTAGTTTAATGAAAACTCATTTTTAGCCTTTAAAAAAAATATTTTAAGCTTTAAAAATCAATATCTTCATTTAGAAAATCAGGAAAAATATTCTATTTGTTCCTGAGTGATTAAGATGTAATTTAGAATATTTCCACGAGTTTTATTATTTTTGTGATTTTTAGGAGTTTTTAGTTATTTGAATATTTAAAATAGGTTAAAAATTAAGTTTTTATTCTGAATTTTATTTTATTTTTAGAAAATACTTCGAATCACAAGGAACTCAAAAAAAAAGTTTTTATAAATTTTTGAGTTATATTTTGATTTTAAAAATCATTTAAGTGCCAAAAGCGATATTCAACTTGAAAAATCAATTTAGGTCATCAAATGGACTCAAAATGTTTTGAAATTTTTATGATGAGTTCTCTAGATCATAAATCATAATGGAGATTAAAAATCAAGTCATTTAAATGTTTATATTTTCCAAAATTAATTATCTTAGTAATTTAGGGTTTGTGAAAATTAGGTATATTTAAAATGACTTGACCCATGAAATTATTTCCAAAAGCTTCTCTGGTCATGGTGGACCTTCCTTTAAATGACTTGACCCATGAAATTATTTCCAAAGGTTTCTCTAGTCATGGTGGACCTTTCACTGATCAATATGCTAGTTTCCATGATTATTTTAAAGAAATAATGTGGAATAACTTGAAAAATATCATGATTATTTAAAAGAAATAATGTGAAATAACTTGAAAAATATGGGTCTCTGTATAGGAAGCTCCTTCTAGTCATGGTGGACCTTCCAAAATTTTCTTAGGATTTTATAATCAATATGCTAATTTCCATGATCTTTAAGGAAATAATGTGCAAAAACTTTAAAAATATGGATCTCTGTATAGGAACATCCCTTAACTTTGGAAAAATCAGAGGATATTTCCCTTTGACAGAGGCTACAACATGGCAAAATTTCAAGCTAAGGTGATGTGTCAATATGCATGGAGAATCAAATAATTCTAGATAGTTTTTAATTAATTAAAAATAAAATACACATCAAATTGACTTGAAATTTATTCCACATTATTTTCCTCTATTCACTGAGCAAGAAGGTTTTTTTATTTTATTTTTGTGATTTTTCTACGCAAAGTTATGAATTTTCTAAGTTAGGGATATTTAAATAAAAAGGAAAAACCCCTATTTATCGATTTAAACCGTGTGTGCTGACTAGATCCTAGGCGGCTCCAAAGGTATGCGTAGCGCGCTCTGGTTGGAACACCACCATCCACGTAGCTGCTGACTCAGCCCGCGGTTTATGTCCCGAAGCGTTGTCTAGCTCGATCTTCTCCATCCATTCGATACACGCTTGATCAAATGGCTCCTCGTCATCGTCCCCGATAGGATGATTCCGTGACCGTCCACACTAAAACCTTAAGATCTCAGCCTAGACTCAACTAAATCACTTTGAGTTTGATCCTATGGACTTGTCTAAGTGAGACGAACACATCCATACTGTAATCATGCAATTAAATTAATCCTAATTAATTGGAAAATCGAAATAGGCTCAGGAGGAGGTGAGGTTTTATACCTTTGCTCTGAGAAGTGTAGCTTCAATCACAGGGTCTTGGCACGTTTGTTGAGGTTCAAGGAGGCTAGATATTAAGCCTCTTGTTGTGGTGTAAGGCCTAAGTATGAATTCGACTGAGCTCAAATTCTGGTGTTGGTCTAGAGCTATGGTAGAGGCTCTGTGGAAGGGGGATTTGATGGGGCTTTGTCTTCTTTCACTATTGTGAAGGTGTGGATGCAGTTAATTTGGGTTTGGTGGAGTGTGGAGGTGTATTAGGTTCTATTTTGGTTTCCGGCAAGGTTTTAAGCTCAAAATTGAGCTCCGACAGTGGGAATTGGTGGGGGAAAATAGTTCGAATGCACTGAGGGGGTCTTAGGGGAGCTCTGTGAGAAGTTTGGAGAGGCCGCTCTAAGGAAATTTCAGTACACCTCCCATGGCCATGGAGGTGAGTTTTTATAAAATTGGCCATGGGGTGGCTCTCAGGGCATAAGTTTGGGTGCATTGTGGTGCTTAGGTGGAGGGCAGAGGAGCTCCATCAATTAAATTGACTGAGCTGGTCTCTAGGTTTGATTTGGGTGAGGTGTCATGGGGGTGGCTCTAGGTTTTGACCTTTTCCGACCAATAGGATGGACGTCCAGCCAAAGGGAGGTGGCTAGGAGCTCAGGGAACCCAGGAAAATGTGTCACAACAATTTAGTGCAATAATACTTAATTTTGGTAAGGATATCTTAAGCACATGCATTTTTGGAAATANTATAGGGTCTTGGCACATTTGTTATAATCCAAAAAGGCTAGGGATTGAGTCTGTGATCTTGGTGTAAGGCCTAGGTATGAATTCAATCACGACCGGATTTGGGTGTTAATCTAGAGCTATGGTAAAGGCTCTGTGGAAGGGAGATTTTATGGGGCTTTGGCTTCTTTCACTATTGTGAAGGTGTGGGTAGAGTTAATTTGAGTTTGGTTAGACTATGTCGGTGTATTGGATTCTGTTATGGTTTCTGACAAGGTTCCAATCTCAAAATTGAGCTCTGGCAATGGGAATTGGTGAGGGAAAATAGTTAGAATGCACTAAAGGGCTCTTAGTTAAGCTCTGCATGAAGTTTAGAGAGGCCTCAGTAAGGAAATTTTAGCACACCTCCCATGGCCGTGGAGGTGAGTTTTTATAAAAAAATGGCCATTGGGTGGCTCTCAAGGCATAAGCTTGGGAGCGTTGTGGTGCTTAGATGGAGGGCAGAGGAGCTCCATCAATTGGTTTGGCTGAGCTGGTAGGTTTGATTTGGGTTAGGTGCCATGGGGGTGGCTCTCAGTTTTGAGCTTTTCTGGCCACTAGGCTGGTCAGCCGGTCAGAGAGAGGTGGCTAGGTGCTCAGGGCATCCAGAGGAATTCATCACAACAATTTAATACAAATGTGCTTTGATTTGGCAAAGATATCTTAAGCATGTGTATTTTTGGAGATAAGATCCCTTAATTTGTGGAACCTTTGGTCCATGCCTTGATTTAGGTGGTTTCATGTTGTTTGGACTGGTCACTAAGTCCAACTATGTATTGGAGTTAATTTTGTGACTTTAGGGTGGTTAGGTCAATGTGGGTTCAACTGACCAAAACTTGGGTTTGGGCTAGGTTATCCATGTAAAATGACCCAAATAAATGTTGCATTGGTGTATATGATCATAAAGAACAACTTTGGTGAAGAATGGAGTGGTTTTGAGTTCAATTGAAGGGTCAATTTGAGGGCATTTTGATTTTTAGTCAATTTGGTTATCTTGGGCTAGGCTTGGGTCTAGCTTGGGTTAGCCTTGGTATAAGTTCAAATTTATTGATGTAAATGGTCAATGGGGATCCTATGAAGAGTTTTCAGCATGAATTGGATGCCAATTTGGGGGTTAAGGCAATCAATTGGGTGAAATTTGGGGCTAAAATTGTGAATTTTGTGTTTAGGCTAAAATCAAATGAATTTGAGGCTTCAACATAGCCAATTTATGTTTGATTTTGATGTAAAAGAATGTTATAATGATTTTTCAATATTAAATGGGGCCAATTGACTAGGCTATATGTTCAATTTGGTAAGATTAGGTCACATGGTCAAAATTGGGGTTTTGATCTAAATCAAGATTAGGCTTAAATCATGGACCAATTAAGCTTGAATTTGGTTTATTTTGGTCATATCAAGAATTAATTTGAGTTTAGGATTGGAATTGGGGTCAATTGAGATCAAATTGATGGACATTTGAGTTGAATTTGGGGATATTTGGGCCCTAAAAGGCAAATTTGGGGGTTTTGGTTAAAGATAGTCAAATTGGCCAAACTGGATCATGTGGTAGTTGACAAAAATGGAATTAAGAATATTTGAGATTTATTAAAATTTTTTGGGAATTTTTGGAATTTTTGTAATTTTGGGCTATGGAGGGGTATTTTGGTAATTTGGGGTTGTTTAAGGGAAAAAGGCCAAGATTGGTATTTTGGTAGAGTTGAGGTAGCAACCATCACGAACAAGCCATGGACCAATGGAAACCCCATTTTGGGTCCTCTACATAGTGGTGGTAGTCAAACCATAACCCTAGGGATGGTAGGTTTATGGGACCATCTACATGAGTATCCCAAAAAAATCAAGGGACCTAGGCTAGAAATTTAAGCTTTGGGTTGTCAGTGATTGTGAGTGTAGTGAGCGTAGTGAGTGTAGTGAGTGTAGTGAGTGCCCTAGCTCAAGTCCAACACCTAGGGTCAACACTAAGGTCCAACAGTCCTAAGGGTCACTCATCTTGAGTTTCTCTTATAGTGACCCCACCTACTAAGTGCTAGAGGTTATGATCAATATGTGGAACTTCAAGTTGAGTAGAGGAGAGGATAGAATTTCTAATGGTGAGGGTTCCATGTCTAGTTTTCTGAGAATAGTCAATAGGAAAGCCCTATGGCTAGATCTTATGCTACTAATGAGGAAAAACAAAACCTCAACCAAAAGTGAGGTCAACAAATGGACCCCCAATAGGTGTGGTGTATTGGGGAAGCACACCACGTGCATTGGCGTTGACTGGCGAGATCAACAAAAACCAATGCAAACTCCTAAGTCAACAGACCTGGAAGTATGTGTAGAGCTGTGTGTGTGATTTGCTTCTACTAGGGAATTAGTAGATGATTGTCCGGTTGAAACCAAGGAGTAGGGACTCTCGCTGGGTATCGGAGAGTTAATTTTGAGTTATGAAACTTGAAATATTTCCAAAGGATGAGAGTCAGTATGTAAGCTTTGACCCTAGGTGGAAATTGAAATTTAAGCATCAATTCCGAAAAGACAAGAAGGGTTGCAATTTGGGTACCGACCTCAAAAGATGAGAATCAGAATTTGGGTACTGATTCAAAGATGTAAGAATTGAAATGTGGGTATCAATTCGAAGATGTGAGAATTGAAATGTGGGTATTAATTCGAAGATGTCAGAATTGAAATGTGGGTATCAATTCAAAGATGTGAGAATTGAAATGTGGGAATCAATTCGAAGATGAGAGAATTGAAATGTAGGTATCAATTCGAAGATGTGAGAATTGAAATGTGGCTATAAATCCCGAGAAGAGAGTCAAAATTTAGGTATCGACCTTGAATTTGCAAAAGTGTATCATGTGGAAAGGTTGATTTTGTAGAAGATTCATAGGGCTTTGTGGAGTTTTGTGCAGAATGCAAAATTCTGCGAAGATTGAAGAGAGTTAATGCAGATAAAGATGGTTGTACCGCGTGCACAAAGAGTAAGAAACTCTGAAAATGAGAGAATCCACTCAACAGATTTTTATTTCATTTAATTTTTCAAAATGTCTTTAAATTTTTAATCATAATTGGTTGATATTCAAAAAAAAATTGTTTTGTTGTTTATTTAGTGGCGATTGTTTTCTTTTATATTTATATTTTAAAATTTTGTTTTTTCATTCTTTGTTCATTGGAATTTTGAACCAACGCATGGTTCGTGGCTTTCCTCCCTCACACAAAAAGGTAACTGACAGAAAAGCACAATTTGAGAGAAATTTCCATTAATTTGCTCCAACAAAGATGTCATAAATCGAACATAGCCTAACGCCTCAAAAAGGTACATTATGTAGTCCATGTTGAAATACATCGAGAACATCTCATGATATTAATACATTGTAAACTAAATACATCATATGCATGTCATGTTGCTAAAAGAAAGAAAGTGAATCCTCTGTGTCAGGTATGTTGAGCTCTTGATCAAGCAGACCTTCTAAGTCATGCTCTAGGATAAGAGTTCCCTTCGCATGTACTTAGAGGTACAACCTTCTCATAGCTCGTATGGAAATAACTCCTCCAATTCTGGGTCCTGCTGGAATCCATATGGCATTTTACTGTCATCCATCCTGCAGAAAGTCGTAGACTCCCTACGGTGTGGAACTCCTGGAATGCAATGTTTGGCAACATCTGCACCATTGCCCTTGAGAACAAGTACTGAACAGACTGGAAGAGGAATCTCCACAGAACCTCTGAATTTGTCAGGGCCAATGATATCGATTTCTTTCCCAAATAGAATATTGATTTTACTCATGAATGAGACCATGTAGAAAGGCGTCACGAAATCATGATGGTCAATGTGCGGGGGAATGCAATCACCCTCTTCATAAATATTAATAATGCAACTGTTGGGAATGCAGGTAGCATATAGAATATTCCATTTGACCATCCTTTTAATCATCCATTTTATCATTGGAGGTAGCAGATCCACTTGATCATGTCTGAGGATCCCAGGCGGGTTCCCCTATCTATCATTTGTGAAGTTATAACAACAACCACATTGGATGGTGATTCTTCCCTTCCCTCTCATCCACTTCTTTGGCTCGGAATATGTCTTTTCCATGAGGAGGCCTGCTCGACCTCTGTCTCTTAAATCAAAGATGCAGTCCATAATACTTTTTTCATCAGTCTCAGAGAAAACCCTGGTGTACAGCTCCAGGCCTTCCAATATGTTGACAAACTTTCCTAGAACCTCTTCATAGAACTCAAATTCTCTTTTATTTACTCTGCTTATCTTGTAGTATTCTACCATACTAGGGGTTGGCAGCTGTTGCGGGCATTCTTTCCTTCGAGTATCGGCGGGAACCCAAACTGGAGTTGGTCGATCTGGAATATGAGACTCTGCCTCTAATGGAATGTACGACCTTGGGCTCCACGGAACATACTGATCCATCCCCAACGGGACATATGGTTCATCCATCATGAAATCTAGAGTCTGAGACTCGTTGGTGGTTGAAGTGCTTTCTTTTAATGTACTGAAACGGTGTAGACGCAGAACATTGCAATCCGGGCATTCTACAAAAGCACCCGTGGCTGATGTCCCGGCCGGTATTTCAACGTTGCATGTCGGGAAACCCTTGCACAAAACATCTGAAACTGAAAGTGTGTTTGAATCTGTCACAAACCCTGGTTCTTCATCCGTGGTGGGTAATCTAGCAGAAGTTTCTTTCAGGTCTGGATCATAAATATGCCCCTCAAGAATAGGGGTGAGCAAGTTGTTCGTCTCTCTTTGACGTTTGCGTTCTTGTCAAAGAAAAGCTCTCTGCTTGTTGCGAATGGCGTTCTTGCTGTGCGTCCTGTGAAGCAGCGTACTTGGTAGTCTTTCATTATTGGTAGCTATTAAGCCTCCAGTAGGTGTAGCTACCATGGAGGACAGACGGATGGGCCCCTCCGTCGGATTCGCTCAGTTATCACGTTCTTGCCCTTGTGTGATACATCATTTTTAGTGGTCACTCTCAGTAGTGACGGAAGTCATCGTTTTTAGTGGTCACTCTCAGTAGTGACAAAAGTCCCTTTTTATCTTTGCAGCTGACTACGTCCGTCAGTGGACCCTCATAGTCAATGTCAACCTGGTTGAAATCCACGTTGAAGTATATGGTACCGCCCCGCTGCGTCATCTCCTCATTTAATGCAAGGTTCCAGCCATCCTAGAAAGCAAAGATCAGCCGCTGTCCTGACATTTTTTTTGCAGATGACAGGAAAAACGTCAGTGGGTTGAAACTTGTCATGAACAAGAACAAAACAAAGTATTTATTAAAGTAAATTTTAATTTGTTTTGGGTTCAATGAATTTTATGTATGAGTTTTATTTAATTAAAAGTTGAAAGAAGAAAATTTTAAGATTAAAAAATTTTTCTCAAAATTTTCATTATGTTGAGGTTAGTTATAAAATTTGGACCCGGTCATAGACATTTAGTCATATAGATAACCTAAAAATAATCAAAGTTTCAAAGTTTCAAAGCAAGCAGAGGCAAGCGGCGTCAGGCTACGTAATAGGTCTTTAGATATCATCCGTTTATTGGTAACATGGGTCTTTCGCCCTGGAAGTCCACTAACTGGTAGGCTCCTCCTGTGTAGACTTTTTCAACGACAAATGGTCCCTCCCAAGTTGGCTCAAATTTCCCACCTATTTTGCGGCGTGCAAGAATATTCCTTTTAAGCACAAGTATGAGGTCACCAACTTTGAATGTTCTTAGGCGGACCAATTTGTCATGGGCTTGTACCATCTTTGCTTGGTAAAGCTCCAAATGTTGTTGTGCTTCCAGTCATTTTCCCTCAAGACTCTCCAATTCTTCAAGTCTGAGTTTTGAACTTTCTTCTATTGTGAGTTGGTTGGCAACGACGACTCAGAGAGATGGTGTCTGGATTTCCAACGGTAGCACGACCTCGGTCCCATACATGAGCATATAGGGTGTACTTTGAGTGGGAGTCTTGAACATTGTCCGATAGGCCTACAAAGCTTCTAACAATTTGTTGTGCCAATCCCTTTTGTTCTCATCAAGTGTTTTCTTCAAAATTTGTACCAGTGTTTTGTTGAAAGCCTCAGCCAGACCATTTGCTCTGGGATAGTAAATCGTAGAGTATCTCCAATCTACTCCATGTCTTCTAACAAAATTGTTGATCTTTGTATTTCTAAAAGCTGTCCCATTGTTGAAAATTATTCTTCATGGTACTCCAAAACGGTAGATGATTTGACTTTTTAAAAATTGAAGGACGTGTTGTGTCGTAACCACACGTAGCGGTACTGCCTCTGTCCATTTGGAGAAGTAATCTATAGCAGCAAGTATAAACTTGTGTCCCTTGGAAGAGGGAGGTTCTATTGAACCTATTATGTCTGTGCCCTAACATTCAAATGGCCACGAGGCAAAAGTTGGGTGTAGCACATTCGGAGGCTGGTGTAAAACCACCCCATGCACTTGGCATTGGTGACATTTTCTGGCTGTATCCATGCAATCGAACATCATTGCTGGCCAATAATACCCGAGTCTTTTGATCTTCATCTTCATTTTTGGCACTGACTGGTGAGCGCCACACAATCTGGCATGTACCTCTTTAACAATATTTTGTGCCTTGGCTCTGCTCAAACACCGTAGCCACATTTGGTCGAACGATCTTCTATAGAGAACATCTCCCACAAGGGCGTAAGACATGGCCCTTCTTGTGATGTGGTGCGCCTCAGACTTGTCTTATGACAGCTTTCCAATATGTAGATATTCTATTAATGGCTTGCATCAATCTTCGTTGGTGTCTGCAACTGTATTTATTGTTTCTTCTTTTTCAAGCTTGTGTAGAGTTTTGAAGTCAATCCGAGACAAGACTCATCTTCCTTGCACCGTGATTTTAATGGAATCCTTTGGGAGACACGCCATTTCCTTAGCAAGTTTTGTTAGAGCTTCGGCATGAGCATTATCTCCCCTAGGAATCCGGTAGAAAGTTACATCAAGAATATGCTCCAGGAGCTTCAACGTGTACCAATGGTATTCTGCTAATCTTGGTTTCAAAATTCTGTATTCTCCAGTGACTTACTGAATGCGAGTTGAGAGTCGCGATAGATGGCAATGTTTGTTATATCCATTGAGATTGTCATTTCTAATCCGGTGATCAAAGCTTTGTATTCTGCTCCATTATTGGTGCACGGCTCTGTCAGGTGGTATGCGAACCTCAACATACCCTTATTTGGCATAATAATGATCAAACCAATCCTTGCTTTGCCTGGTATAACTGTGCCTAATTCTTTGTCTTTTCTGGCTGACGAAGCACCATCGAAGTACATCTCCCAGCGTTGCGCACTGGAGAATTCCATTTGTAGTATTTGTATGTCTAGTAACTCGTCGTTGAGAGAGGACCCAGCTAGTAGTGGGTGTGCAACGAGAAAGTCTGCTAGCATCTGTCCCTTGATAGCACGGAGGGGCACAAAAGTTATATCAAGATGCAATAAGATCATTGATCATCCTGCTAGACATCCGAAGAGTGTTGGTCAGGTCATTAGATATTGAAATGGATTAACTTTCAAAATTAGGGTAATCTTACGAGAAAGCATGTAATGTCTAAGCTTTTGAGTGGCAAAAATTAACGCCAGACAATGCTTCTCAATAGGTGGATACCTTATCTCCGTCGGTATTAGACACGACTTAAGTAGTAGAGCGCATTTTCTTTACCCTCCTCATTAACTTGGGCTAAGAGGGCTCCAAGAGACAACTCAACGCATTTTCTTTACCCTCCCCATTAACATGGGCTACGAGGGCTCCAAGAGAGTTATCTAAGGTCGCGGTATAAATTATCAGAGGTTTCCCTGAGATAGGGGCTGCTAACCGGCGACTTTATATATGTTTAAAATACAAGAAAAATATGGACGTAATAAATATTCAATAATTGTAAAGTCACATTTATCAACGCAAGTATATGTATCGCTAAGGTAATATAGGGCTCTAATGGAGTCTTAGATATCAATCCCACAGGGAGTGGTTAGAATTATGGACTAAGATTTTAGAAAAACCATACTTTAATCACAACAATGAAGTTCAATTTGCTTATCTGTCACAAATTGGCAATTGAAATAAATAGATAATTTTAATAACTATTAAATAACTAATTATACTAAAGAGGGTTTAATTATGATATTTAATATATAAGAAAGCATCATTCACCTTGTCAAGAAATTATAGTGAATGGATAAAGTGAATTAGGTCAATTTAGATTGTGCCAAATAGGAGCATACTTATTCTTTACCCTTTGGTCCAGGCATAAAGAACATTGACTNCCTTGGATTTTATATATGTTAGTACATTATTTAATCACTTAAAACTTATGTCTATAATGATTGAAAAGATGTCGACGAAGCTTGAAATTGATCAAAATCGCAAAAATCTGAAAATTGAACCAATTTTGAAAATATCGCCGACGGCGCCATCGACACCGCCGACGGTGGATTTTTCCCGAGACTTAGGCTATTTAATTCAATAGAGTTGACCACGGTAAGGAGTGAATCAAGTGGAGGTCTGGGACATCTAGTCCTCATTTATGCGCTTTGCCAACTTACTGGAGTTGAAGCTGGAGATGATGAAGAATGGGTTTACCATATGAAACACGTTAGTAAAGCTAATTTAAAGACGTATGAATCTCATGAAGGATGGAGATCTGGGAGTAGGAGTAAAGAACATTCTGCTAGTAGATATATCCACTCTACTAGTTATGACATTCCTTCCTCTAGTTCCCCTAACCTTCATGATTTAATGAATGAGTTAACCTTGTAGCGGAAGAGTATAGAGAAAATAAATGAAAGAATTGGGAGATTAGAACGTAGACATGATTATGATAGTGAGTACCTACAGAAACATTCCGACTTTGAGATAGCTTACTACGAAACTCAGGCCCGACACTACAGAGGTGAGCCTGGGCATTCAGATGTTGAGATAGCTTACTACAAAGCTCAGGCCTGACACTACAGAGGTGGCATGATGTTACTTTTCCTGAATGCCCTCATTATACTCAGTATAAGCCCAATCCACCTACTGACCAAGGAGACGAGGATATAGTATGGGATTTTAATACATGATAGCGATTGATGTACTTTTTTTTTTGTGATTTTGTGATAGAGATAGATGTATGTTTGTTTGTACTTTCATTTTATTCTATATTTTATTTTAAGTTTGCAGTTAGACAATTTTTAATTATTGTTATAAATGTTTAGTGTTGTTTGAAATTTGCATGTGTAGCTATAATAAACTTTGATTAGTACTTTGTAAAATTGTAATGTGATGTGATTTTTTTTACATTGTGATGTATTTGTAATTGTTTTTATTTAGTATTGTGATGTGTTAGTGAAATATTGTGTTTGTATATTGTTTAGTTTTGTACTTATTTCAAAATTTCATTACCCAACAAATTCTTTAATGATTTATATGGAAATTCTCTAATGATTTATATGTATAGAAAGCTCCTAATATTACAGACCAGTTAAAGTAAAAATTTTAAGAAGGAACTACAAAAAAAATGTTCATAATGATGAAAATGCCTAAAGCACTGATGTATGATTTATATTTCGAATTTTTATTTCCACTTGTATCGTTCCATATTGAAAAATTTAAGTTTGGGGGAGGGAAGAAAAAAAATTAGCTATTATATGTTCTCAATTTAAATATTTTAAAAAATTATTAATATGATTTTTTGTAGTGAATTTAATTCAGATAACTATATTTTATAGATATTTAAATATTATGGTAGATTTAAAGGAATATTTTTGTAAGGAAAATTAATTTTGTAGATTAAGATATTTAGTATAAAAGAATAAGCTTATAGTTAACTATTTAAAATAAAGAAAACTATATTTTAAAATATTAAGAATCTTAGAAATTCATTTGGGAAGAAAATATTGGGGCTCAATTACACCGACTTTATATATGCAATAAAATATAAGATAAATACGGACGTAATAAATATTCAGTAATTGTAAAGTCACACTTATCCGCTCAAGTAATATAGGGCTCTAATGGAGTCCTAGATATCGATCCCATAGGGAGTAGTTTAGGGTTACAAATTAAGATTTTAGAAAAGCAATACTTTAATCACAACAATGAAGTTCAATTTGTTTATCTGTCACTAAAAGACAATTGAAATAAATAGGTAATTTTAATAACTATTAAATAACTAATGATATTAAGTAGGGTTTTATATTCAATATATAAGAAAGTATGCTTCTCCTTGTCAAGAAATCATAGTGAATGGATAAAATGAATTAGTTTAATTTATATTGTGTCAAATAAGAGCATGCCTACTCTTTGCCCTTTGGTCCAGGCATAAAGAACATTGACTAATCCTATGCTTGTTTACTGAATCTGCGGCTAGGCTGGGAGGATATCGGCTCTCACTTCAGAGCTCCCACGTTCCCCTCACCTGAGGGCTAACATCTACACNGATTCATCAGTAACAATCATGCAAAATTTAGAATCATTGATTGGTACGACTCTACCAAATCCAAGACCCTCTTTTGAATTTGGAGTTCGACTTTTAGCATTCTATAATTTTTCAAAAAGTTGGAATTTATCTTTGGGCATTCGTTTTGTTAAGTGTCCCTGTTGAATTAACTTTTGAACTCAAGGCGAGAAGTAACCGAAAGGCAATTCCATTAATTGATTAGAATCAACATCCAAATTTACATGTTTTTCAAGCTCAGTAGAGGTAGAAGCACGGTAAAATTTGATTGACTTTGAACCAACACTACGGACTTCCTTGACCTCTAAACTCTCAACCTTTTGAGGGAGAATCGGAGTGAGGGTCATAACATTCACATAGTGGTTTATCCGATCATACATTGTTTCATATTCATTCTTTTATGTATCTTCTAGAGATATCTCGTACTGAGGTCTCTTCCGTCTTCTCGTCATTATTTCGTCTTCAGAACTGTCTTCATCATCAATTTTGATGGTTGGCCTAGTCCATTCAAAAATTAAATTGATCCTTCTTCTTCCACGTCCCAGGCCTCAACCTCGGGTGCACTAATTAAAAGGTCTTTCACCATCTCTTTGTAAAGGAGTGGTGGAAGATTGCCGAAGCGGAGTTGAATGGCCTCCTTTTTGTGATTCTTATGAATCTTCATCTTTTTTTGTGATAACTTTGCGCGAGAAGACAATTTTCTTTGAAGGCGCATAGTAGGCAGCATCTTCATGGATACCAACTTCATGCACTGAAAATGGTTGTAGATCTCCCTTGATGCAATTTTCTTAACCATCTTTCTAGTATTTAATGCACTGGTGTATGAATGATGGAACCATATTATGCTCATGAATCCATGGTCGAAATACAATTCTCTTGACCATCTTTGCGGTATTTGATGCACTGGTGTAGGGATGATGGAACCATATTGTGCTCATGAATCCATGGTCGACCCTAATAGAGCGTTAAAGAGGTCTCGGCGTCGATGATATGAAATTTAACGGTTGTTACGAGTTCTCTGACCTTCATAAGTAGTAGTGTTAAAAGATGTCTCGACGTCGATGATATGAAATTTAGCAGTTGTTACGAGTTCTCCAACCTTCATAAGCAATGTAATTGATCCAAGGGCTCTTTCTCCTTTTTGGTTGAAACCTCTTAACTTCATTTTATCGGTCGTAAGCTCTTGAGCTTCAATATTCAAATAGGCTAATGTCCGTAGGCTCATCAAGTTAAGAGATGCTTCAGGATTCACTAAAACTCTGGATAACACAAATTTGTCGATTTTGACAGAGATGTAGAGTGGACGATTGTGGTCCGCGGTACCGAGCAACAAGTCTTCATCTGTGAAGGTTACCCCTGACTGTTCTTTCAACGAGCAAACTTCATCTGAGGATGTGCTGTCCAACTGAGCTAAGCAATTTTTTCCGCCAAGCATAGCTGTAACTAGATACTCTGTCATCTCCTTTGACAGGATCAGAGCATCGTAGATGCTTAGTCAGGCTGACAACTTCCTAAGATGAGCTAGCACGTTGTAGTCTACTTTGTATGATCCTCCAATTTTATCCTTGATCATGCTGTTCTTCCACTGGTGGAGGTGGGGGTATCTCTTCTCGAGTCATTATCTATTTTCCTTTGTCCGTTGGAGCTGTACTTGGTGGTAACACTTTTTCGCTCCTTAAGTTAACTTCTGTGATTTCTTCTTCTTGAGATATCATTGTTGAATCTTCTGGTGTCTTTTCCTCTTCGTCGAAAAGATCTAAGTTAATGGCAAGCGGTGCACCGTGATGCTCGAGAGTTGGCTCTTCGTTATCGATGCTGTCGTAAGCGGTATTATTGATGTCTTCTTTGGACTTGACAACAAGCTCATCAGACTCAAGTACGATTTGAGAATAATTTTGAGGATCAAGATCGAAGCTAGATCAATTATAATTAGTTACGTTTTCACCAGAAATAGTTAAAACATAGCCAAAATCACAATCATTATATTCATAAGACCCCGAAGTGACAAAAAGATAATCATAAAAAGTCAGAGGTTCGAGGATTTTCTTCCCCAAATCCAAAATAACTAATCTAGTAGAGGCAACCCCGATCCTACCCCCCGTGCTATCAATCTTTGTAGTGACTCTTTTCTTCTTCTTGTTCTTTGTTCTTGATGATGACGGATTTCCTGGTGAAATATTCATCTCGGGCTTGGTAAGCTGCAGACTCTGAATAGATGCTTATTTTGATGTAGACTGGATCTTATTCAGTACCTTCTTTGATGAACTGCTCCATACCTCATTTCATTCTTCTTCAGTATTCATTGAAGCTTGTTTTGATGAATCTTGTACGTGATTAAGTACTCTCTTGAGTTCATCCCAAGTTGTACTCCATCCATCTATTCCGATGTACGGATCAATTGGGGAGATTGACTCAGCTAAAATCATGTTTATGGAACCTTTTTCAGGTTCGCTCATATACTCCTTCGGGACTGTTATATTCTCTTCCTTAAGGTTTCTCTCAAGCCTGTCTTTAAAGACGAAACATTTTTCTTTAGTGTGCCCAAGCAACCGGTGGTATGGGCAATAATTTGGTTCATTCTTCTTATCCACCTTCTTTTGATCCGATAGTTTGAAGTCTGGCTTCTTCATCATACTCTTGAATATTTTAGGTACAACTTCATCCTTGAAGGAATACACAACTTTTTGTTACTCTAATAGGGATATTCTTTTATCCCCTATTCGAGGTGCTCCTTCTTGAGGCAGCCGCTGGTTGGATTGACTACTCTGTTTCTGAGAAGACTGGCAATGTTCTTCTGCATATATCTTTATCGGCTGCTTTCCTTTGTCGACGATCTCCACTACTCCTAATTTATTTTTGAATACTTTGGCCACCTTAGCCTTTTCATGTGTCTTCATGTGCTTTATCTCTTCTTGAAGACTGCTGGCTTTACTGAGTAGTTTCTCAAAGGATTTGATGGTGAGTCCCTTAAGCATGAAAGCTACTAGCCCATGAATGGTTATGAGTAGAATTTCAATCGCATGATGTTCCTGTAGCTTAGGTTCACATTTCATGCTAAGTTTTCTCCACCTCAAAATATAATCTACCAAAGTTTTGCTTGACTTTTGCTTTTTCATCATGAGCTCTCCGATAGACACATGATGTTGTGCCCCGTAAATTTTTTCACAAACAACTGCTCTAATTCAGAAAATGTTTTAATTGACCCGTTGGGCAAGTCAACGTACCAATCGAAAGCAATTCCTGACAAGCTACTGATGAATTGTTGGCAGAGTAGAGCCTCATTATTCCTTGTGTTGCCACAGCTGGCTCGGAAATACGCTATATGATGTCTGAGATTTCCAGTCCCGTCAAATATTTTGAAGTTTGGGACCACAAAACCCTTGGGGAAAGTGGCCGGCAACTTTATATAAGCTTAAAACATAAGATAAATATGGACATAATAAATATTCAATAATTGTAAAGTCACACTTATCAATGCAAGTATACATATCGTTCAAGTAATATAAGGCTCTAATAAAGTCGTAGACATCGATCCCACAGGGAGTAGTTTAGAATTACGGACTAAGATTTTAGAAAAATAATACTTTAATCACAACAACAAAGTTCAATTTACCTATCTGTCACTAATGGGCAATTCAAAATAAATAGATAATTTTAATAACTAATAAATAACTAAGAATACTAAGGAGGGTTTAATTGTGATATTTAATATATAAGAAAGCATCCTTCTCCTTGTCAAGAAATTATAGTGAATGGATAGGTTTAATTTGTGATATTCAATATCTAAGAAAGCATCCTTCTCCTTGTCAAGAAATTATATTGAATGGATTGAGGTTTTTAATGTGATATTCAATATATAAGAAAACATCCTTCTCCTTGTCAAGAAATTATAGTGAATGGACTGTGATATTCAATATATAAGAAATCATCCTTCTCCTTGTCAAGAAATTATAGTGAATGGATAAGTGAATTAGTTCAAATGTATATTGTGTCAAATAGGAGCATACCTATTCTTTACCCTTGGGTCCAGGCATAAAGAACATTGCCAAATAGGAGCATACCTATTCTTTACCCTTTTGTCCAGACATAAAGAACATTGAGAATCATTCTCCTTGTCAAGAAATTATAGTGAATGGATAAAGTGAATCAGTTCAAATTATATTGCGCCAAATAGGAGCATACCTATTCTTTACCCTTTGGTCCGGGCATAAAAAACATTGACTAATCATTTGGTCCAGGCATAAAGAACATTGACTAATCCTATGCTTGGTTACTGATTCTGCGGCTAAATATTCTTTACCCTTTGGTCCAAGCATAAAGAACATTGACTAATCCTACACCTTGTCAAGAAATTATAGTGAATGGATAAAGTGAATCAGTTCAAATTATATTGTGCCAAATGATATATAAGAAAGCATCCTTCTCTTTGTCAAGAAATTATAGTGAATGGATAAAATGAATTAGTTCAATTTATATTATTGTCAAGAAATTATAGTGAATGGATAAAATGAATTAGTTCAATTTATATTGTGCCAATAGTTTCTCCCTGTCAAGAAATTATAGTGAATGGATAAAGTGAATTGGTTCAAATTATATTGTGCCAAATAGGAACCTATCCTTTACTCTATTTATTTGCACCCAACTTCCAAGGGCTTTGACCTCCCTGAATCTTGGATGTAATCTTCACTTTAGTTGTAAAACTCAATGTATTTTAACAAATCAATTGGCGAGATTGAAAGTAAATTAAGATCGAAGTGAAAAGATCATCACAATTTCTTAAACATTTTCTTGGCTTCACCAATTAAAATTACCATTTCACAAATCTCCAGACAAGGAGGTAGACAAATAAAACTACTCAGAACTCATGGGGAAAACACAGCAAAACTCGGAATTCATACATAAAATTAAAGTCATACAAACTACAACAAGCAAATAACGTATCTTTAATTTCTCCCCAAGAACACTCCTCAAAGTTCCTCTGAATCTCTTCCTTTGTTTACAGCACACAGAATTCCTCTTCGAAGTAGCAAGGAGGAAGAAATCTCTCACTTTCCCTCTCAATCTCTCAAAGAATTCCTCACAATTGTTACACTCTATTGAAAATTCTATACACTAATGATAACCTCCAAGGCCTCTAGACTCTCTCAATTTTTGGTAAAAATGTTCTTTTAAAGTTGTGCATGAGCTTTCCCAAGAGTTGCCTAAGCATCCCTTCAAATTTTGGCCTTATCCAAAGCTTGAGTAAGCATAACCATCGATCTCACCGTCGGCGGCCTCGAGGACGCCGTCGGCGGCCTCGAGGACGCCGTCGGCGGCCTAGTTCAATTCTCCACATTTTGGTCCTTTTCGCTCTGAATTCGCTCCTTTTTGCATCTTTTTGCTCCAATGACCCTAATTCATCATTCCTGCAACAAAACATCAAAAATACCTTTCTTTAAAGTGCAATATCATTAAAAAAGTATAAAATAGGAATGAAAATCTCAACATATTTTCCTTTGGTCAAAATCTCCCAAACTTAACTATTACTTGTCCTCAAGTAATTTTAGTACTATATAAAAGTTATGATCCACTGCAGTAAAGTTTTAATTCAGAAATATTATAAGTTTAACTTAAATAAATATCATAGTGAGATTTTAAAAAAAAATTAAAGTAATTGAATTAACTCTGTAGCCACAAGATTATCTAGTCATCAAGTATAAGAGTTCTAGTCTTCTATTTATTTCAAGAATGACTATATGTTGTAATATTAAGTCACTTAGAATATCCAAAGGATAGGTACTTCATGAGAACTCTACTAGTAAAAGGCTTATTCTATAAATATATGTTCAGAAATGTATTTAAGTTTTTCCTTTAGGTAGGTCCAGTGAAGCAAATTTTTTATTAGGCATATCCTCAATCTTCTCCTCACTTCCATAATTTTTTTTCTCTCTTTTCTCTTTTTCATTTGGATTGCTTTCAATCCTATATTTTTTTTCTTTTCATTTTAGGGATTGTTTTCAATCCTTTCTTTTTTCCTTTTTGAAGTGGGGATTACTATATCTAGATAGCCTTTAATGATTTTGAACTTCACTTTTCTTTCTCTAAATTTGAAACTTAAAGCATTTCTTTACCTTATAAATATTTCATAGTTTTTACATCATTGAGCCCCAATCTTTTCTTCTCAAATGAATTTCCAGATTCTTAATACTTTAAAATATAGTTTCCTTTACTTTAAATAGTTAACTATAATCTTATTCTCTTATACTAAATAACTTAAGTTACAAAAATTAATTTTCATTACAAAAATATTTCTTTAAATCTACCATAATATTTAAATAGTTGCAAAAAACATAGTTACCTGAATTAAATTGACTACATGAAATCATATAAATAATTTTAGAAAATATTGAAATAGAGGACATCTAATAGTTAATTTTTTTCTTCGCTCCCCCAAACTTAAATTTTTAAATATGAAATAATACAGGTGGAAAGAAAAACTTTAAATATAAATCATACCTCAGTATTGTAGGCATTTTCATCATTCTGAAACTTCTGCAGGTCTTCTCAAATTTTTACTTCACCTGGTCTATAATATTAGGAGCTTTCTACAGGTATAAATAATTAGAGTAATTTTTGGGTAATGAAATTTTGAAATAAGTATAAAACTAAAACAAGCACAACATTTACTAACACAATCACAATACTAAACAATTAAAACTAAAATGCAAAATGAAAATCACATTACAATCCATAATTTTACTTAACATCTATTGAACTACACATGCACATTTAACTATAACACTAACTTTATAAAAATTAAAATTATCCAAGTACAACGTAATACTAAAATTGAAAGTCCAAACAACCATTTCTATTACAAAAAGATTACATAAAATAAAAATACAAACATAAGTACATCAATTTCATTCTATATCAAAATCCCAAGCTAAATCTTCATCTCCTTGATCAGTAAGTGGATTGGGTTGATACTGAGTATATTCGGGGCACTCAGTAAACGTAACATCAGGCTCACCTCTGTAGTGTCGGGCCTGAGCTTCATAATAGGCTACCTCAAAATTTGATGCCTCTGCAGGTACTCACTATCGTAATTGTGTCGACATTCTAAACCTCCAATCCTTTCACTTATCAAGTCTATGCTCTTCCGCTGCAAGGTCAACTCATTCATCAAATCAGAGAGGGTAGGGGAACTAGAAGGTGGAAGGTCATAACTTGTAGAGGGGACATCTCTACTAGTAGAAGGTTCTTGACTTCTACTCCAAGTTCTCCATTTCTCATGGGATTCATAAGTCTTGAAATTAGCTTTACTAATGGGTTTCATAGGTTAAACCCATTCTTCATCTCCACTTTCCACTCCAAAAAGTTTGCAAATTGTATAAATAAGTCTAGGATGTCTTAGACCTCCACTTGTCTCACTCTTCGCCGTAGTCAATATATTCCTAAGAATTATTCTCCCCACTTTTATAGTTCTACTATTCTGAATACAGAAATTTAAAATAGCTCTATCTCTAGTTACCTCACTATGGTGATAGGTCGGTAATAGAGTAGAAGAAATGATAGAATAACTCTATCTCTAGTTACCTCACTATGGTGATAGGTTGGTAACAGAGTAGAGGAAATGAAATAACTCTATCTCTAGTTACCTCACTATGGTGATAGGTCGGTAACAGAGTAGAGGAAATGAAATAGACACGCCTTAGAGGTGGCATTCAACATGGAAGCAGAAAAATTTTCCCGTTCTCATTGTTTAATGCATTCAGCATAGAAGCAGAAAAATTTACCCATTCTCGCTGCTTTATCTTCCATGTTCATTTCCTATCAGTGAGAAAGTTGATCACATCATTGAGGGGGCCTTCCATTGTACTAAAGGATTTATAGTGGCAGCTATAAGAGTCTAGGACTTCATAAAAAGTGTTGATGCGGGCGGCAGTAAACCCAACATGGAATCCCCACACTTGAACAATTCCATCATCAAAATAAATCACATTGGCGTAGAACTCCTTCACAACATTTGCATCAGCTTTATTGGAGGTGTAACAAAAGTTTTCCCACCTCCGCTCGGCAATAACTCGTTGGATTTCTCCTCCCGGACTTTCAAAAACTCGATCTTGCATGCACTTCTTTCTTTTAAATATGGAAGTAAATTTTGTTTGAGCCATTGCATTGACGAAGCGAGACTCGTCGAACACAACTCTTCTCTTTTGTCGTGGAGCCATTTCAATTTAATCAAATTATAGAAAAATTCCACAAATTACTTCAAATATGTAAATCATGGCTTTCAATAGTAATTCTAAGAGTTCAACATTGAGATCCATGAATTTCTTCCCAAATTTTCATCACATTCTCAATTTTTTTGGATCTCCACAGTGTGGAAGAAATCCATGGTGGAAATCAAATATTTTTAGCTTGGAGTGAAGCTCTTACTTAGAGATGTTCAAATCCGATGTCAAAAAGTCTTGAAATCGCCTCCCAACCAAGATCTCTCAAGCCCTGGGTCGAAAATGGTGTTTTTAGGAGGAAGGGGATGATGAATAGTGGCAGTTGACTGGTCAAAATCGCAATTAAAGGTGCTTTTTGTGATCTCACCGTCAGCGGGGTTGATGGCGCCGTCGGCGGGTTTGATGGCGTCTTCGGCGCGCTCAATTGGAATTAAAATCATAAGCTTTGGGAAAATCGCGCCGTCGGCGGCGTCAAGGGTACCGTCGGTGGGCTCTATTGCTTTTGTCCAAATTTTGGATTTTTGCGATTTCGATCAGTTCCAAGCCTAAACGACATCTCTTTAATCATTATAGACATAATTTTAAGTGACTAAATGATGTACTTAGCACATATAAACTTTCACAACACAAANTTAAAGTTCAAATCAAAATACATAGATAGACAGATAGGTAGTAATATAAATCTACTAATCCTCAGACTTGGTACTCGATTCTCCTCTGAGATCACCCATTTATTGCACATGAACGAAGAGGTTGTAGAAGGAATTCTCCTATGAGATACCCATTGATTGCACATGAACGAAGAGGTTGTAGAAGGGTCAGAATGGAAATTCTTCAGTGGAATCCTCTTCTATTAACTTCATCCTCCTCATCAGTTGTATCAAGCTATCTTCTAAATGTCCAGAGTGCTCAAAATGTTCCTTCATCCTCCAGTCTAAATGATCGAAGAAATTAGAGATATTATTAATCGTATTCATGACATTTTGTACCTCCTTTTCCAATTTCTTGATTCGGCACAGGATCACCAGAGACTTATCAGGGACTAAGTGTTGAACTGGCAGTGAATTTTGAGACGCTTGATCTACTATAATTGACATGTCATTTTCATCTTCAAAAACTGGGAATCTTTCAGTTGGATCCAAAGTCTTCCAAGGTAGCAGTACCTTTTCTCAATTTTCATAGGACACTTGGAACTGACTGTAAAGTGAGAAAATTGTGGAGGGGTGTCCAAGCCCATAAGTTGATCCGTGAACGATCAGGCTCAAAACCGACTTCACAATTTTAGATATAATGTCGATCGGCAGTCCCCTTTGGATGCAATAATTCAAAATGGCACTTTCTTTAGAAACTTTATTGATGTTCATTGTTAGTAACAGTTTTGCAGAAATAAAAAAGTGCCAATGTTTTGAAGCGGGATTCAGGAGTGTTGTAGAAAAACTAACATACCCATTTTCTCTTGTTTCACAGTCGTCAGTTTCATCCGTTAAATATTGGTAAATCTCATTCATCTGGTTTCTCATTGGGATGAAATTGGAATAGTGGTAGACAGGAACATTCTCTATCATATATAATTCGTTGATCCATGCAGCAAAATTGGAATAGTGGCAGACAGGAACATTCTCTATCATATATAATTCGTTGATCCGTGCAAGCTTTATCATATATAACTCATTGATCCGTGCAGGAGTGAAAGTAATCCATCTTCCTCGCACATAAAACTTCTTGGTTGATTCCAGGTAAATTTGTATAAAATTCTTTTACTACAGGAACCACCACGGCGGTAGTAGTGTAGCACAGCACTTCCCATCTTCGCCGTACAATCATTTCTGCAATATCCATCGTGGGATTATTCAATCTGCGATTCACAAATCCTTGTTCTTTGATCAATCTTTTCTTCGTCAGCAACTTGTTGAATATTCGTTGCGCTTCCGCACTAATAAACTTTCACCGATTGAAAACTCGCATTCTGGGATTATCAGGGGAATTTGAGTTTCACTTCATTTTTAGAGGGAAAATATGAACTAGAATTTGAATTTTTTAGTTTAAAAAGACAATTCCATCCCAAAAACCGCCAAAAACCGTCATTTGAACCCGCATACCCGTCAATTCATTGGTCTTGCCGTCGGCGGGGTCGATGGCGCCGTCGGTGAGCTTTTGTATTAATTTTGTCTGGACTCTTGGGAAAAACCCGCCGTCAGTGGCGTCGAGGGCGTCGTCGGCGCCCAAGGCAAAATTTGTACAATTTCGCTCTGATTTAAATGCGTTCCAATTTTTCTTCATGGATCCAATTTTTAAGATGTTTCATGAGTAAATAAGAGTAGTAGAGCTTAATACTACCACAAACTAATGCTAATTTCAAATAAAAACTACTATAATCGTAATAAAAATAAAGATAAATATGGGTTGCCTCCCATAAAGCACTTGGTTTAACGTCGTCAGCTGGACCTATTCAGGTGTCATTCAGGTTGACTGATCATTAAAATCTCTTTAAAATTTAGTCTTTTACGCTCATAATATGATTTTAATCTGTGTCCATTTACTTTAAATTTATTTCACATCTTCTGATCTTCAATTTCAATAGCTCTGTAAGTATAAACTTGAGTCACAGTAAAGGGTCCTAACCAACAAGACTTCAAATTTCCAGGAAATAACTTCAACCTAGTGTTGTAAAGTAAAACTTCTTCTCCTGGTTCAAAGTTCTTCTAGTTAGTCTTCCGATCATGCCATAACTTTAATTTTTCCTTATAAATTCTGTTGTTATCATAAGACTCATTTCTTAATTCTTTTAATTCATTTAATTGTAAAAATCTCTTCTTACCAGCATCTTTCAAATTATTATTCAAGTCTTTAATCGCCCAATATGCTTTATGCTCCAATTCTACTAGTAAGTGACAAGTCTTTCCAAAGAATTCATCAAAAATCAATCTGTAAGGAGTCATTCCAATAGATTTTCTAAGTTGTCTTGTAAGCCCATAATGCAGTGTCCAATCTAGTGGACCAATCTATTGTACTAGGGTTTACAGTCTTTTTAAGTATTTGTTTAATCTCTCTATTAGAAACTTCAGCTAACCCACTAGTTTGAGGATGATAGGCAGTAGAGATTCTATGAATAATATTAATTTTTTTTGCCAATCTCTGAATGTATTTATTTCTAAAATGGGATCCTCCATCAGTGATAATCATTCTAGGCATTCCGTATCTAATGAAAATATTTTTCATTAAAAATCTTGAAACACTTTTAGCGTCACAACGAGGTAAAGCTTGTGCTTCAATCCACTTAGAAACGTAGTCTACTGCAATTAATATATATAAGTTCCCAAATGAAGGAATAAATGGTCCCATAAAATCTAATCCCCAAACGTCAAAGATCTCAACTTCTAACATGAAATTCAGAGGCATTTCATTTCTTCTAGATATATTGCCTACTCATTGACATCGATCACTAGTTTTTATGTATCTATAAACTTCTCTAAAGATGGTAGGCTAATAAAATACAGCTTGTAAAATTTTATAAACAGTTTTATCAATCCCAAAATGTCCTCCAAATTGAGAATCATGACATTTCTGAATGATCAGCTCAATTTCTTCATAAGGTACACATCTCCTCATAATAAGATCCTTAGATTATTTATATAAATAAGCCTCATCCCAAAAATATGCTTTTACATAATGAATGAATTTCTTTTGTTGTTGTAATGTCAGCATAGGTGGCAAAATATCACTTACAATATAATTAACAATATCATCATACCATGGTATTTTCCACTCATTAATATGATAAAGCTGTTCATCAGGGAAACTGTCTGTAATTTCATTGTCAGTGTTGGATGATTCTTGATTTTTTAATCTTGACAAATGATCAGCAATTTGATTATCAGTTCCCTTTATATCAATAACCACAAGATCAAATTCTTGCATCAAAAGTATCCATCTAATCAACCTTGGTTTAACATCCTTCTCTTGCATCAGATATTTAATAGCAGAGTGATCAGTATGCACAACACATTTAGCTCCAATTAAATAAGATCTGAATTTATCTAAAGCATACACAATTGCTAGTAACTCTTTTTTTAGTAAGAGTATAGTTAATTTGTGCATCATTAAGAGTTTTACTAGCGTAGTATATAACTTTATTAATATTTTCATACCTTTTTCCAAGAACAGCTCCAATATCATAATCACTAGCACCACACATCAGTTCAAATGGTTTCTCCCAATTAGGTGAAACTATAATAGAGCCTGTGATTAATTTTTCCTTTAATAACTCAAAGATATTTAAACAACTTTCAGTAAATTCTAATTTCTTGTCCTTTTCTAAAAGTTGGCATAGAGGTTTAGTAATTTTTGAAAAATTTTAAATAAAACGCCTGTAAAATCCAACATGTCCAAGAAAACTCCTAACCTCTCTTACATTAGTAGGAGGTGTTAGTTTAGATATAACCTGAATTTTTGCAGGGTCTGCTTCCATACAATCTTCCAAAATTTTATGCCCTAACATAATTCTTCCTGCAACCATAAATTGGTATTTCGCCCAGTTCAAAACCAAATTAGTTCTTTCGCATAACTCCAAAACTTTTTCAAGGTAATTTAAGCATGCGTCAAATTCCAAATATAGAGAAATCATCCATAAAGACTTCCAATCCATCATCAATTAACTTACTAAATATTAGAGAAATCATCCATAAATACTTCTAATCCATCATTAATTAACTTACTAAATATAGACATCATACATCTCTGGAATGTTGCAGGTAGAAATCATCCATAAATACTTCTAATCCATCATCAATTAACTTACTAAATATGGGCATCATACATCTATGGAATGTTGCAGGTGCATTACACATAACTCTAAAACTTTTTCAAGATAAATTAAGCATGCGTCAAATGATGTTCCAAATACAGATATCCATAAATACCTCCAATCTATCATCAATTAACTTACTAAATATGGACATTATACATCTCTAGAATGTTGCAGGTGCATTACATAATCCGAAAGGCATTCTTCGAAAACAAAAGTTCCAAAAGGACTAGTAGATGTTATCTTTTCTTGATCCTCAGGAGCTATAGGAATTTGATGGTAACCGGCATATCCATCTAAAAAACAAAAAAAATTGTGCCCAGCAAGTCTATCCACTATTTGATCTAAAAATGGTAAAGGGAAGTGATATTTCCTGGTGGCAGTGTTTAATTTCCTATAATCAATGCAAATACGCCACCTAGTAACTTATTTGATAGGTATTAAGTCATTATTTTCTTTTATTTTAGCAGTCACTTCTCCTTTCTTTGGAACACAATGAATATGACATACCCATGCACTATCTGAAATAGGATATATAATTTCAGTGTCTAACCATTTAAAAGTTTCCTTCTTAACTACTTCTTTCATCATCAGATTTAATCTCCTTTGTGGATCACTCTTGGTTTTTATTGTTCATCTAATATAATTTTGTGCATACAGTATGAAGGACTGATTCCGTTAATATCAGCTAAGGTCCAACCAAAAGCTTTCTTATATCTTTTTAATGTATCTAACAGTCTGCTCTTGCAATTAATTTAATTCTAAAGATATAATAACATGTAATGTAGATGAGTCTCCCAAAAACACATATTTCATAATCATTTAATTCTGAAGATATAATAACGGGTAATGTAGATGAGTCTCGTAAAAATACATACTTCTTCTTTTAATTCTTAAGATATAATAACAGGTAATGTAGATGAGTCTCCCAAAAGTACATACTTCAAATGAAGATATAATAACATGTAATGTAAATGAGTCTCCTAAAAATACATACTTCAAGTGACTAGGCAGAAGATATAATAATAGGTAATGTAGATGAGTCTCCTAAAAATACATACTTCAAGTGGCTAGGAAAAGATATAATAACAGGTAATGTAGATGAGTCTCCTAAAAACACATACTTCAAGTGGCTTGGTAATAACTGGTAATGTAGATGAGTCTGCTAAAAATACATACTTCAAGTGACTATGCAGTATTCTTAACTCAAGTTTAAGTGGTTTTATAGTTGATGGAAATAGATTCTTATCAGCATTTTCCGTAATATCCAACATCTCAAATCTTTCCTGAACATAATCTAATTCTTCATTTTCTAATTCGTCCAAAATAACTTCGTCATTCTTTTCAAATTGTTCCTTCTCTACAAAATGTTCTTTTTCTTCAAAATGATTTTTATCTTGAAAATGTTCTTTAAAATGTTCGTTCAGTAGATGTTCAATAATTTTAAGGCAAAAATATTCATTATCTCTTTCAACAGCAGAGTATTTCATAGATTTCACAATGTTAAAAGTCACTTCTTGATC
>JXCR01147647.1:304150-400004 GCA_002079205.1 Phalaenopsis hybrid cultivar
AAAACTCAGGATTCATATATAAAATCAAAGTCATACAAACTACAACAAGCAAATAACTTATCTCTAATTTCTCCTCAAGAACACTCCTCGAAGTTCCTCTAAATCTCTTCCTNGCTAACTGTATAGTTACGGAAGTAGGCGGGACTTCTCCTAATCCTAATATTTTGGAAATTGATAGAGGCATAAGATTAATGCTGGCTCCCAAATCACATAAAGCTCTTCCATAAGATTTTTCACCGATCGCACACGGTATAGTAAAACTGCTAGGATCTTTTAATTTTTCAGGAAGCTTTTTCTAAATAATTGCACTACACTTTCGTTAAGTGCAACAGTTTCATTATCCGTGAACTTCCTTTTTCTTGTTCAGAATATCTTTCATAAATTTCATATAATTGGGCAATTGCTCTAAAGCTTCTACGAAGGAAATGTTTATTGTTAATTTCTTAAGAATTTCTAAAAATTTGGAAAATTGTTTATTATGTTTGTTTTGCTTCAATCTCTGAGGAAACAGTGGTGGAGGTTTCTCCACAGTAATTTTCATTGGTGGAAATGGATACTCTAAGTCTTGGTATTCATGATCCTTCTCTTTTTCGGTATCCACTTTTTGTTTTTCAATTTCTATTTCTTTTTGCACCCTTATTTCCAATTCTTTTCCACTTCGTAATTGTATAGCTTTGATTTGTTCTTTTCCTTGGTCTTTAGGATTTGGTTCCACAAAACTAGGAAAAGTTCCTAATGTTCGGTTACTAAGCATAGTAGTGATATGCCTTAATTGGTTTTGAATATTTTTAATAGCAGTTCCTTTATTTTGTAATTGATTTCCTTGATTCAGCAATTATTGACCCATGTTTAATATCAGCTCTTCCATAGAGAACTTCTTCTCTTTAATTTGAGTATTAGTGTTAAATCCTGGAGGATAAGAAGGTCTATAGTTAACATTTCCTTGGTTGGATGAATTTCTTAATGGGTTCATTCGGTTGTTTGCCCATTGTTGATTTGTAGAAGAATTGTTATTCCAAATAAAATTTGGATGATTCTTCCAACCTGGGTTATAATAATTTGAATATGGGTTGTTGGGTCTATTAATAGCATTTAAGGTCTCATATGAAGGTTGAACATCCATAAATTGCCCAGATGAATTCTCTTCCATCATAGGAGGTGTTGGAGAATAATTCATCCCATAATGATCTAATTTCTTTTATATTGTTGCAATCTATGAAGCTAACATAGATATTGCATTAGAGTCATGGATACTAGCTAGTCTTTTAGGATTTACTCGCTCAAAAAACCTTTGAAAATTATTGGTATCCATCTCTTCTATTAATGAATAAGCCTCATCAAAAGGTTTTGACATTAAAGAACCACCAGCCACAGCATCTATAATCAATCTAAGAGATTCTACTAATCCATTATAAAAAGTTTGAATTATCAACAAATCTGGTGATGAACGATGAGGACACTTCCTAAGAAGATCTTTATATCTCTCCTAAGCTTCATATATTGACTCTCCATCAATCTGACAGAACGATGTTATGTCATTTCTAAGTTTACAGCTTTGGATGGAGGGAAATATTTGGATAGAAATTTCTGTGAAAGTTCTCCCCAAGTTCTAATACCTTGGATGGAGGGAAATATTTGGATAGAAATTTTTGTGACAGTTCTCTCCAAGTTCTAATAGTTATATATTGACTCTCCATCAATCTGACAGAATGATGTTATGTCATTTCTAAGTTTAGCAGTTTTTTATGGAGAGAAATATTTGGATAGAAATTTCTGTGAAAGTTCTCCCCAAGTTCTAATAGATCCAGAGGGAAATATTTGGATAGAAATTTCTGTGAAAGTTCTCCCCAAGTTCTAATAGATCCCTGTGCTAACAAATTTAACCACATCTTAGCCTTATCCCTCAGTGAAAAAGGAAAACGTCTAAGTCTAACAACATCGTTTGAGACTCTATCATATTTAAAAGTAGCACACAGTTCTAAAAAACTAGCGAGGTGTAAGTTTGGATCATCATTTCGTGTACCTCCAAATTGATTGTTTTGTACCATTTGGATAATAGCAAGTTTAAGCTCAAATGAAAATAAGTGAATTTCATCTACTGTAGGATTTGCATAATCTCATAGGGGTCTAGGTTGGTGTTCATTATCTATTCCTTGATGTATTGTAGGATTTGCATAATCTCATAGGGGTCTAGGTTGGTGTTCATTATCTATTCCTTGATTGTTCTGTTGTTTTCCATTGTATCATAATTTCTAGGTTCTCTTCTTTATTTTCTAACCCTTATAACAGTGCGTTCTAATTTTGAATCGTAGGACATAAGATTTTCAGGTCCAAATTTATGCATACAATTTTAAATCAATACTCAGTAATATAATTAACTAAATATAAAAATAAGTTGCAATTTAAGTAAAAATTTTCTAATAATCCTAATTTGTCCGTTACTATGATCGTGATTTTACTCACTCACTCAATCACTCCCCGGCAACGGCGTCTAAAACTTGGCCGGTGACTTTATATGGGGTTAAAATATAAGATAAATATGGACGTAATAAATATTCAATAATTGTAGAGTCACACTTATCAACGCAAGTAAACGTATCACTCAAGTAATATACGGCTCTAATAAAGTCCTAGATATCGATCCCACAGGGAGTAGTTTAGAATTACAGACTAAGATTTTAGAAAAGCAATACTTTAATCACAAAAATAAAGTTCAATTTGCTTATCTGTCACTAATAGGCAATTGAAATAAATAAAAAATTTTAATAACTAAAAAATAACTAATGATACTAAGGAGGGTTTAATTGTGATATTCAATATATAAGAAAACATCCTTCTCCTTGTCAACAAAATATAGTGAATCGATAAAATGAATTAGTTCAATTTATATTGTGCCAAATAGGAGCATACATATTCTTTACCCTTGAATAAAGTGAATCAGTTCAAATTGTATTGTGCCAAATAGGAGCATACCTATTCTTTACCCTTTCATAAAGAACATTGACTAATCCTACGCTTGTTTACTGAATCTGCGGCTAGGCGGGAGGATGCAGGCACTCACTTCGGAGGTCCCACGTTCCCCTCAACTGAGAGCTAACATCTACACTTCACCACCCAAATGATAGGATCGAATTGGGGATTTTAGTCTGTCACTCTAAAATCTCCAATTCTACGCCCGATAAGTATTTCCCTATTTATTTGTACCCAACTTCCAAGGGCTTGGACCTCCTTGAATCTTGGATGTAATCTTCACTTTAGTTGGAAAACTCAATATATTTTAACAAATCAATTGGCCAGATTGAAAGTAAATTAAGATCAAAGTGAAAAGATCATAACAATTTTTTAAACATTTTCTTGGCTTCACCAATACAAATTACCATTTCACAAATCTCGAGACAAGGAGAAAGAAAGAGAAAACTACTCAGAACTAATGGGGAAAACACAACAAAACTTGAAATTCATATATAAAAATAAAGTCATACAAACTACAACAAGCAAATAACTTATCTCTAATTTCTCCTCAAGAACACTCCTCGAAGTTCCTCTAAATCTCTTCCTTCCTTTACAACACATAGAATTCCTCTCGAAGTAGCAAGGAGGAAGAAATCTCTCACTTTCCCTCCACTCTTTCAATCTCTCGAAGAATTCCTCACAATTGTTACACTCTATTGGAAATTCTATACACTAATGGTAACTTCCAAGGCTTCTAAACTCTCTCAATTTTTGGTCAAAATGTTCTTTTAAAGTTGTGGATGAGCTTTCCTAAGAGTTGCCTAAGCATCCCTTCCAAATTTGGCCTTATCCAAAGCTTGAGTAGGCATTACCGTTGATCTCGCTGTCGGTGGCCTCGAGGGCGCGGTCGGCGGCCTAGTTCAATTCTCCACATTTTGGTCCTTTTCACTCCGAATTCGCTCCTTTTTGCATCTTTTTTCTCTAACGACTCTATTCATCATTCCTGCAACAAAATATCAAAAATACCTTTGTTTAAAGTGCAATATCATTAAAAATAGTATAAAATAGGTATGAAAATCTCAATATATTTTCCTTGGTCAGAAAAGCACGGAATCGAACTCTTCCGGGAAAGGTTTACCCTTCAAAATTGATGCACTGCCCTTGGATTGGGCTAAGGCGTCCCGCACCTGTTCAACCATTTGCTTGAACTCCTTTTCTCGCATGGCACTAGATGGAAAATCCTTTCTATGTTACTGGTCTCTATTTGCTAAAGAAATCTCTCTCTTTTCATCTGTATTGTGTATAATTTCTGGCTGATTAAACTCTGGAGAAGCCAATTGCGGTGCTTGCGATTGCCCTGGATAGTGGCCATGGCGGTCATAGCTGCAGTCATTTCCTCTATTCTTTTCTCCAGTAGAATAACTTGCTCATCTTTTAGGAGGATACCCTTACGCAGTTCATCTACAATGTTCCCTTCGGTGTGAAGTTGAGTCTGGCGCGCAGATGTGGTGGCTCTGGTTTCGATGACATGGGCATCCATGCAATCCTCCTCCAGGTAATCATTGTAATCAAAGTCTTCATTGTCGCTATTGACGGAAATTTTGTGTTCTTTAGCTAACTTGGAAATTTCGATCCTGAGTTTCTCAACTTTTTCTTCAATTATCGATTACTTGATTGCTTTGAGGCATGGAGGATCCTAATGGACATCCTCTGTTTGTTCTTCCATCTCGTTGGCTATTGTTGTGACGATATCAGATTCCTCATGTCCTGGTTTCATTTCCTGCCCGCGGGCTCACTAGACTGTGTCGATGCAGTGACCTTGGGTATGCATACCTTTTTCTTTTTTGACGATGATGTCTCAGGACTGAGCATCTTAGTATAAACATCGGTATGTCAAGGGAAAGTATGCTCCTCGTGGTGTAGACCGGCTATAGTGCCAAGTAAGCGTCTCGTCTTTGCCTTTGGGTTGTAGGAGTGTCTTCATAATGGGTAACGGATAAGATCATCGAACACAGTCTTGACTTAACCGGTCAACGGTGTGAGGTCCTGTTGGTGGTATAATCAGTAGTAACAACTGCGGTATCAATTTTATTCCCTAAACAGAACCAAATGGGGATACAAATAGGTGGCACTCCTGTTGTCTTGTGGGATTGTCTGGCAGATTTGATGCCCTTTAATATTTCCTTCTTCAAGCAAGAGAAATTGCATTTCCCACTCATTTAAGTAACTCAATAATTGAACATCCTTCTTTGGTAGCAAGCCTTCTGAAAACTACACTAACTCGAGTGATAGGAGTAGACTTCTTTCCCTCCTCACAATGTCCATGAAGTGATGGTAATGCCATAGCGATCCTTCAGATACTCTCATATCCCTTAGTATCTGCTAGAGGATAGAATCTACTTCCTCACAGGAGTTGATAAATTTCTACTAATTCTTCTTCAACTTGATGAGATTCCTCCTCAACGGGTGTCTTCTCAGGAGCCTGGGCTTTGATGGCCCTATGAACCTTTCTGTTGCGATTCCTCCTTTGAGTTCAGGTCAGCGGAGCAATCCTTGAAATTGATCCGATTTCAAACATAGGTGGTAGGACGATTAATCCTTCAGTTGGATCCTCAACAATTATCACTTCTTTCCCCTTAACAGCGGCGGGGCTAGCGGGTTTGATGGGTGTCGCGATGACAGTAGCTTTAGCTTTCTTACAGGCAGGGAAGTTTTGAAGGCAGTTCAGATTGAATTCTGCAAATGGCTCCTGTATTTTTGGAGCGGCGATCCTCATTACCACGAATGGGGCTTTCCTGAGGATGACCTTGGGGTCTTCAAATCCAACTCCAAACTTGATGGTAGGAGCGACGCTACGGGCGCTACGGTCCATTGGCAGGTTGCAGGAAAACTTCAGCATTGGGTAAGCCATTATAACATGCTTTAATACAGAAAGTTTTCAGGGTTAGCTATATGGCCAAAAGAAACTCATAATTTTTAGTGCAAGCATTGAAAATAGAGGTTAATCTGTAGACGGGGCGGGTCTTAATTTATGGGTATTTAAAATTTTGTTTAAGAAAAAGTGTAAATTTTAATTAATATAGGAAAATTTTAAAGTGTGTGCAACACAATACGATTTGGTTTAATTTTCGGAATAGCAAATCAAATTTGGAAGGGATATGTGAAGAATCTTAGGACCCAGTGCGGGACCTATTTAGTGGCAGAAAATGCCCAGGTGGCACTAGTCCACCAACACACCTATTTGGGGTCCAACCCCACAGAAAAATTTAAGGAGCCTTAATGGCCTTCTGAACCTCCTCTATTCAAAGATGGTTGAACAGCTAGTCCTGAAGTCCAAGGAGTTAGCTGTACTTTCCCCAGATAGAAATGGGGTAACGTATGCTATGGAAGAAGGGTATTTTAGTCCAAGAGGGACATGGACATATTACCGATGTGTGGAGATAATATTTCTTGATTTGTACGGAAGAAGGGTAATTTGGTCCAAGAGGGATATGAACATATTACCGATGTGTGAAGATAATATTTCCGTACTTTCCCAAGACAGAAATGGGTAAAGTATGCCAACGGAAGAAGGGTAATTTGGTCCAAGTTCCCAAGACAGAAATGGGTAAAGTATGCCAATGGAAGAAGGGTAATTTGGTCCAAGAGGGAGAGTTAGCTGTACTTTCTCAAGACAGAAATGGGTAAAGTATGCCAACGGAAGAAGGGTAATTTGGTCCAAGAGGGACATGTACATTACCGATGTGTGAAAATAATATTTCTTGATTTGAATGGAGAGAAAATTTCATACCCAGCAGAGTCTCCAGAAGCTGTCGGCACTATTTTTGTGTTTAAGAGTTATTGTAAGAAGCTGTCGGTCACAGGAATCGAAATCCCGTTGCTCGCTTGGGAAGGACATTGAAGTTTAGAAGAGTATGAAATCAAACTGACACCATATATTTCATAGTTTAAATGAAAGAGCACTATACCTCAAATCTTGTATCTATCCCGAAGGATAAACACAAGACTTGAGGATGAGGCTTGATCAAATAAACTAAAAAGAGTATGACATCCGTCTAGTCTGCGAAACCTTTATATTTGCCGACAAGTTCCCCTATTTAATATAAAGAATTAAATAGGGTTTATATTAAGCTAGGTTTGGACATGCTTCCTATAAGGGCAAGCCTCTATAGTTAATTACATCTTAAATGACCAAAGTCACCTAAGAAGACTCTCGATAAAAATCAGGAAATGTTATCTTCAAGGAGTTTCGAATGGTAGGACCCTTCAATGAGATCGGACGTAGAGGTGTAAAATAGGATTGGTTCAAATTTAGAACATTTTACTGTAGAAACCAAAGGAGGAAGAATTAGGGGATGTCATGGATCCAGAGGAGAACCTTGGCACCTTCCCAAGCTATCCTAATGTTTAGCTTCAGTTTCAAGGAGAAAATTTTAATTGTTTCATCCTACCAATTTTATTAGTTAGGGCTAACATTCATGTGAAAATATCACACAAATAACCTGGAAGATGTGAGGATTTAGGTCGTGACAAACGACAACCTCGGAATCCTAAGACGAGTTATGGCTTATATTGTATGATAGGGCTATACAAAGGCCTAAAGATAAGGTGAGGGTTTACGTTGCATAAGCAAGCAACCTCGAAGTCCTATGGCTTGATTGTTTAAGTATAAGGAAGGAAGGTTGATTTAGCTGGAGGAGACAGCTTTTGTTGTTAAAGATGACCATGCTACCCACCATGCTAGCTCCAAGATCCTTGTCGCGACGAGTTTGAGTTTTCTAGTGTGTTGAGTTATGATATCAAATCAAGTGGCCCTATGATTAAAGTTCTTTAAGTTTTATGGGGACATATTAAAGTTGATTAGAGCGACACTGGTTAGGATCCTACGGTTCCCTCGTTTCGGCACCACTATTTTCTATTGGATTCACTTTGTCCAAATGAACCTACTAAACGCAATTTAACGAGTTCCATCATTTCATTTGGATAGTGGGAAGCCTCGTTAGCAACCATAGGTTACCTCCTCTGAGGTATTCCCGATCATTAGATAGAGATGTCTTAATTTAGTTGAAGTTGTAGTTTTGTGTGTTGTTTGTGATTAAATTTTCAGTTGTTTTATATTTTGAATGTTGTGACGGTGAATTTTATCATGGTTGATTTTAGTTCTGGTTTTAGTTTTGGTTTTTTGGCTATCCCGATAGTTTTAGTTTTCATGCAGAGTGGCATCATTGTTTAGCATGCAAATTTGCAGGTATAAAAGTACAGTATGAAAGTATAAGAAAGACAAAGTTGAAAATTATAAAAGCGTACCTGGCGAGTCTTCTCGTTCCACCACCCTAAACTCAAAAGGCATGTTAAGGCAGTTTATATGAAATAGAGAAGTAAAATTTTGGTAGTTTTCCTAACCCTATGTCATATCTTGGTGGGTCCTGACAAGTTTAATTAAGGATGATCTTGTTAAGTAAAACATATTAAGTTTACTAGATCTTCAAGATATCCAACAGATCTAGAGAAAGAAGCAGGTCTGTGATACTCTCTTGCTGCCTAGTGGAAAATTCCAAGTTTTTTTAAACTGATTATGTTTCTTAACAAGTCATCCTGTAAGTACCCTTAATGCTCAGTGAACATTAATGTCTCAATTATCACTAAGAATAGGTTAACTATCATTTGTGATTCAATTTTGAAAATTATGTGGGTGAAAACCCTTAAAGAGGCAAGTGTTGCTGGAACACTTAGCCCAAATTTTAAATCTAATTTTGCTTGTAGTGTTTGAAATATGTTTTAATTCTCAATGATATTTACTCTTCTAATCCTCCTTTAAATGAAACTTGATTTAGCCTAAGTCACTACTAAGCCCTTAAGACCTACGTGAATGTCTTAATTAGCTTTGAAAAGGTTAAGCTTTTGGTGATCATGATTCATGATTTGGATTTTATTTGAACAACAAAATAAGGATATTAATTTGATTAACTATTGACTTCAAAAGTCATACCCCTAAGTCTTAGATTCATTTTATTTTAATAAACTTCCAAATTTTAATACCTTAGAAATTTATTAACTTATCTTTTTCAATTAAGATAATTAGATTGGTTTCTACCAATTAAACCCTTGTGTTTAAAACCTCAGATAGATTGATTAAGTTCAGAGCTTACCCATTTCCCTCCTTAAATCAAGCCTAAATATTAATTAAGGCTAATTTTCCAAAATTACACATTTGCCCTAAGGCTCTATCAATTCATAATTTGTCAAATTTAATCCAAATGACTTTGGAATTTTTATCCTACCTCATTCATAGGCCAATTAAGAAATCAGACGAGGAAATGTGATTTTTCAAAATTTAATTTAATTTATATAATTTTCTTCATGCAAAAATATGATTTTTCAAAGAAAATTCCTAACTTGACCAAGATAAGTCCTAATCCCTTGAAAGTTTTACGGGAGGTAAATTTATACCATAGAAGCCATTGGACTAAATTTCATAATTTTTTGAATTTTATGTGAATTTTAAGAATTATTTTAAGTTATGGGGTATTTATTAAATATAAAATATTCTAACTGGATAAAATTAAGTTTTACATTTTTGAAAAGTCTCCCTAAGGTTAGAGAACTCAGAGGAGAAGATTTTATTTTTTTTCTAAATTTTATTTGATTTATTGGAATTATTTTAATGAAAACTCATTTTTAGCCTTTAAAAATCATTTTCAGGCTTTAAAATTCAATATATTTATTTAGAAATTTAAGAAAAATATTCTAATTGTTCGTGAGTGCTTAGGAAAAAATTTAGAACATTTTTATGAGTTTTATTGTTTTTGTGATTTTTGTGAATTTTTAATTATTTAAATATTTAAAATAGGTTAAAAATCAAGTTTTTATTTGAAATATCATTTTATTTTTAGAAAATACCCCTGATCATAAAGAACTCAAAAAATTAAGTTTCATAAATTTTTGAGTTGCATTTAATTTTTTTAAAAAAATCATTTTGGTGCCAAAA
This sequence comes from Phalaenopsis hybrid cultivar, assembly GCA_002079205.1. Lineage (NCBI taxonomy): Eukaryota > Viridiplantae > Streptophyta > Magnoliopsida > Asparagales > Orchidaceae > Phalaenopsis > Phalaenopsis hybrid cultivar. The sequence continues at coordinate 314,091 of JXCR01147647.1, forward strand.
AAACTATTTATTTTTAAAATCAACTTAGGTTATCAAATGAACTCAAAATATTATGAAATTTTTATAATGAGTTCTCAGGATCATCAACCACAGTGGAGATTAAAAATCAAGTCATTTAAATGTTCATATTTTTCAAAATTAATTATCTTGATGATTTAGGGTTTGTGAAAATTAGGTATATTTTAAATGACTTGGCCCATGAAATTATTTCCAAAAGCTTCACTGGTCAAGGAGGACCTTCCAAAATTTTCTTGGAATTTTCTAATCAACATGCTAATTTCAATGATTATTTTAAAAAAATAATGTTCAAAAACTTGAAAAATATGGATCTCTGTATAGGGACTTCCTCTGACTTTGGAAAAATCAGAGGATGTTTCCCTTGACAGAGGCTACAACATGGCAAAATTTTAAGCCAAGGTGATGTGTCAATATGCATGGAGAATCAAATGATTCGAAACAGCGTTTAAATAATTAAAAATAAAATATTCATCAAATGGACTTGAAATTCATTTCACATTGTTCTCCTCTGTTAACTAAGCAAGAGGGTATTTTTACTTTATTTTTGTAATTTTTCGACACAAAGTTATGAATTTTCTAATTTAAGGGTAATTAAATAAATATGAAAAAAACCTTGTTTATCTATTTAAACCGTGCGTGCTGACTAGATCCTAAGCAGCTTCGAAGGCATGCGTGGCACGCTCTGGTTGGACGCCGCAGTCATGTAGCTGCTGACTCGGCCCGCTGTTTATGTCCCGAAGCGCTATCCGGCTCGATCTCCTCTGTCCATTCCATACACGCTCGATCAAACGGCTCCCCGTCATCGTCCCCGATAGAATGATCTCGTGACCGTCCACACTAAAATCCTAAGATCTCAGCCTAGACTCAACCAAATCACCTCGGGTTTGATTTTATGGACTCGTCTAAGTGAGATGAACACATCCATACGGTAATCAAGAAATCAAATTAGCTCTAAGTAAATGGAGAATCGAAATAGGCTCGGGATGAGGTGAGGTTTTATACCTTTGCTCTGAGAAGTGAAGCTTAAATTAGAGGGTCTTGGCACGTTTGTTATGATCCAAAGAGGCTAGGGATTGAGTCTCTGATCTTGGTGTAAGGCCTAGGTATGATACGATCATGGCTGGATTTCGGTGTTGGTCTAGAGCTATGGTAGAGGCACTGTGGAAGGGGGATTTTATGGGGCCTTGGCTTCTTTCACTATTATGAAGGTGTGGGTAGAGTTAATTTGAGTTTGGGTGGACTATGGAGGTGTAATGGATTCTGTCCTGGTTTCTGACAAGGTTCCAAGCTCAAAATTGAGCTTCGGCAATGGGAATTGGTGAGGGAAAATGGTTGGAATGCATTGAGGGGATCTTAGGGAAGCTCTATGTAAAGTTTGGAGAGGCCTCAATAGGGAAATTTCAGCACACCTCCCATGGCCGTGGAGATGAGTTTTTATAAAAGAATTGCCATGGGGTGGCTCTCAGGGCATACGCTTGGGTGCATTGTGGTGCTTAGGTGGAGGGCACAGGAGCTCCATCAATTGGTTTGGTTGAGCTAGCCTCTAGGTTTGATTTGGGTGAGGTTCCATGGGGGGTGGCTCTCAATTTTGAGCTTTTTCAGCCACTAGGCTGGCCGGTTGGCCAGGGTGAGGTGGCTAGGAGCTCAGGGCATCCAGAGGAATCCATCACGACAATTTAATGCAAATGTGCTTGGATTTGGCAAAGACATCTTAAGCAAGTGTATTTTTGGAAATAAGATCCCTTATATTTGGGAAACCTTGGTCCATGGCTTGATTTAGGTGGTTTCATGGTGTTTGGACTGGTTACTAAGTCCAACTAAGGGCTGTAGTGGATTTAATTTGGTGACTTTAGGGTGGTTAGGTCACATTTAGTGCATGGGTTCAATGTGGGTTCAACTGACCAAAACTTGGGTTTGTGCTAGGTTAGCCATGTCAAATGACCCAAATAAATGTTGCAATTGGTTTAGATGATCATAAGGAAAAACTTTGGTGAATAATGGAAGTGGTTTTGAGTTCAATTGAAGGGTCAATTTGAGGGCATTTTGATTTTTAGTCAATTTGGTTATGTTGAGCTAGGCTTGGGTCTAGCTTCGGTTAGCCTTGGGATAAGTTCTAATTAATTGTTGCAAATGGTCAATGGGTATCCTATGAAGAGTTTTCAATATGAATTGGATGCCAGTTTGGGGGTTAAGGCAATCAATTGGGTGAAATTTAGGGACTAGCCAATTAGGGGCTAAATTTGGGAATTTTGGATTTAGGCCAAAATTAGATGGATTTGAGGCTTACCAAAGCCAATTAATGATTTATTCTGATGTAAAAGAATTTTATAAAGATTTTGAAATATTAATTAGGGCCAAATGACTAGGCTATACGTTCAATTTGGTAAGATTAGGTCACATGGTCAAAATTGGGGTTTTAATCTAAATCAAGATTAGGCTCAAATCATGGACCAATTAAGCTTGGATTTGATTTATTTTTGTCATATCAAGAATGAATTTGAGTTTAGGAGTGTAATTGTGGTCAATTGAGATCAAATTGATGGACATTTGAGTTGAATTTAGGGAAATTTGGGCCCTTAAAGGCAAAATTGGGGTTTGGTTAAAGATGCTCAAATTGGCCAAATTGGGTCATGTGGTAGTTGAGAAAAATGGAATTAGAAATATCTGGGATTTATTGGGATTTTTTGGGAATTTTTGCAATTTTTGTAATTTTGGGCTATGGAGGGGTATTTTTGTAATTTGGGGGTGTTTAGGGGCAAAAGGCCAAGATAGGTATTTTGGTAGAGTTGAGGTACCAAACATCACCAACAAGCCTTGGACCAATGGAAACACCATTTTGGGTCTTCTACATAGTGGTCTTAGTCAAACCATAACCCTAGGGCTGGTAGGTTTAGTGGACCATCTACATGAGTATCCCAAAAAGATCAAGGGACCTAGGCTAGAAATTTAAGCTTAGATTTGTCAGTGATTGTGAGTGTAGTGAGTGTAGTGAGTGTAGTGAGTGCCTTAGCTCTAGACAAACACCCAGGGTCAACCCTAAGGTCCAGCAGTCCTAAGGGTGACTCATCTTGAGTTTCTCTTATAGTGACCCCACCTACTAAATGCTTGAGGTTAGGATCAATATGTGAAACTTCAAGTTGAGTAGAGGAGAGGATAGAATTTCTAGTGGTGAGGGTTCCATGTCTAGTTTTCTAAGAATAGTCAATAAGAAAGCCCTATGGCTTGATCTTAGGCTATTAAAGAGGAAAAACTAAACCTCAACCAAAAGTGAGGTCAACATTGCCATTCTTCGATTAGAGCCAGTTTGGATGTAATGCCCTAGTGGTTGCTCAAACTGATATAGTCTTTTCTTCCCAGCATAATGTCCTTAATGGTTGTTATTCTCTGCACTATTGTCACCTCTTAGGTTGTGTTGGTTTTGTTGATCTCTTCGGTCAACGCTAATATGTGCGGTCTGCCAGGCCAGCACACCACACTTATTAGGGGTCCATTTGTTCACCTCACTTTTGGTTGAGGTCTAATTTCCTCCTTAGTAGCCTAGGGTCTAGCTATAGGACTTTCTTATTCACTATTCCTAGAAGATTAGTAAAGAAACCTTCACCATTGGAAACTCTAAACTCTTCTATGCTCAATTTGAAGTTCCACATATTGGTCCTAACCTCTAACATTTATTAGGTGGGGCCAACATGAGAGAACTCAAAGGGAGTACCCATAGGAATTATTGGCCTTAGGGTGGTTGTGGCCTTCGTCAGTTTTACAAACACACACACACACTTGATACCCCCCCACTTACACTCAGAACCTCAGGCTTTAGTCATATATGCTTAGTTGGTCCCTAACTTTTTTGGGAAATTAATTTAGATGGTCCTTTAGGCCGCTAACCCTAGGCTAAGGTTTAGCTGAGATCAGTACATTGAGGACCCGAAGTAGGGAATTATATTGGTCCATGACTCAAGTAAGGTATTTGTGTGGTTGGCAACCTCAATCCTTCTTAAATACTCAATTTAGCATTATGCCCCAAAAACCTGCCCAAATTTACCAAACTGCCATTCAAACCCCAATTTTGACCAAAATACCAAAATTTACCCAAAATTTCCAACTTTGTTCAAAAATCATTTCGAACCATTTGAAACCACCATAATTGCTTAAAACCACCCAAAATTTTCAAAATTACCAAAATACCCCAATTTTTTGCAAAAATTACAAACATACCCCTGTGACCCAAACAGTCCTTAAACTTTCAAATTCATTTTAAATGTCACCAAAACCAATTTAGACTATTCTATTGAGCCCAATTGGACAAATTTTGAGCAAAATCTCCAAATTATCCTTAAAGGTCCAATTACCCCAATTAACCTCCAATGTCTACCAGGTTGATCACAAATTTCCCCAATCTCAATTTTAAACTCAAATTTATCACGTCTAGAATTGATTGAAACCAAATTGAAGTTCAATTGGACCCAATTTCAAACCTAAATCCTAAGCCAAATTCAAAATCCCCTATTTGACCCTAAACCAAATATTCATCAAACTGAACCCCCAAACTTATCCAAATGTCCCAATTTTGAATCCTAAACTCTTTACAATACTCCCCCACATCAAATTGAACCCTTAATTAGCTTTGGTCAAGCCCCAATCTCACTCAAGTTCAACTTCGACCAAAACCTCCAATTTTGTCCCAAACTCCTAATTCCACCAAATTGAACTTCATAACCCAAAAATTTAGACTCAATTGGTAGTCAAAACTATTCATGTCAATCCCTTGGACCAATTTGAAACATCAATTAGGTCTGAGTAAAGCCCTAACCCAATCCAAACCTATGGATAACCCAAATGTACCAAAATTGGCCATGAGATAAAATCCATCAAATTGAGCTTCCAAATCAACTCAAAATCACTAATTTATTTTTCTAAAATCCTTGTGACATTCATAAACACCATTTTAACCAATAAATTGAGCTCAATGCCATGACTAGCCCAACTCAAATTTGACTTCAATCCAAAATGCCCAAAATTGGCCCCATGCTCTAAAGTTGACCAAACCAAATCAAATTGATCAAGTTAAAGCCACCCTTTGGACCCTATTGACCAGGCTAGACCCACCTAGTCCACCCTTCATGAGCCATGGACCAATGGTCCCTTGATTTAGGGGATCTCTTCCCATATTTATCTTAAACTAAGGTACACTTGCCATCAGCCTTAACTATTAAGCGTTAATCATCATTAGCATCCCTCTGGCTCCGCTGACTCCTCTGACCACCACCCTTGGCTGTGCTGGCCAACCTAGTAGCCGGAAAACCCCAAAATCAAGAGCCACCTTATTTTAAAGCAAACCCATTTCACCCATCTAAGTTGGCTCATCCCCATTGGTTACTTGCCTCTTTCTCCTCTGCACTTAATCATCAAAACTCACCCACTAGCTTTGCCAATTGAGCCCTAACTCCTCCTCTATTTAAAGTCCCTCTCCTACGACTGATACACTTAAAATATATACTATTTTTATACACATTTTACTCATATTTTTGAGATACTGAGCCTTAATGAAATGTATTTAGGTGTTTTTCTTTCGGATACAATCAAATGGATGAAAAGTTCTAAAAGGATTTAACAGGGATCAAATTTAGAGCCAAGATGATGAAGGTGCTAAATTTAATTGGGGTGCCTAAGTGTCAAACTCCCCTCGCTTAAGCGCCAGAAGTAGTTATTTGATGATATATTAAATTTGAATGAATTTTTGAAGAGGTGTTGGAAGCAACCCTTGGTAAAAATGTGGGAAATAGACCATGGACTTGAAAATTCATTCAATTGGCTTTTCAAAGGATGCAACTTATAGAAGATTCATTAAATGGAGAGGGGGACAACCATTATATGTCCACAGCCATCATTCATCCAAGTAACCACTGTCGCCACCGCCGCCGCCCATTGCCTCCATCGCCGACCACTTTATTTTTATTTTTAGTGTTAGTTTGTATTGTGAGTGAAGAAAGAGAATTCAAAGGAACTTTGAGACATTTGGTGGAGAGGATTTGAGATAAGTGTTTATCTTTATGACTACATTTGTTTTTAATTTAGATTTCTTGTTTGTGTGCATGATTTCTACTTTTAAACTCATGTGTCGTTGTGTTTTCTCCATGGATTTTGAGTAGTTTTCTTCATCATTTCCTTAAAATGATAAGTGATTAAGTATTTAAAGAAAGTTGTGTGAAGTATTAAACTTCAAAGTTGGAAGAAGTTTTGATGATTTGAAACCATGTACTTCATTTACTTCTTTTTTTTGGCTAATTAAGATGTTAATACCTATTGTGAGAACATGTAAGATCTAAGAGGGTATTGTCTTAGTCAACAAATGGTAAGAGTCACATTAGATTTCATGGATGAGAATATAGTTCTAGGGGATGAGTGAAAATAAATAGGGAAATAAACTTTTCAAGGGTGTAGAATTAAAGGAATTTAGAGTGACAAGCTAAATCCCCTAATTTGATTTAGAGTTTTAGGTTTCGATATGAGATGTTAGCCCCCTAGTGGAGGGAGAAGAGAGAACTCTAGAGTAAGAGCTAGTATCTTCCCTGCGTAACCTGTCTTCAACACAATTTAAAATATAGATTAGCCAATGTTCTTTATAGCATCTCTAGTAAGGATAAAGAATATTATTGGTCATATTTGACACAACACATTTAACATACTTCCACAACAGAATTTTTATTCTTAGTACTGATTTATGATAAGGAAAAATATATTTTACTTAGATTGCCTTCATCTTGAAAATATTTAGTTAAGTTAATTAGTTGCTTACTTTATTTTCATAAATCAAAAATTACAAAAAGAATCAAATTTTCATTCCTATTATAGCATCTTTTGTTTAAGTAAGAATATTATGCTAATTAAAATTTTTCTTATCTAAAGTTCTTTAGTTTTGCAAAAGTGCATATTGTCAGCTTTCCCTATGGGTTTGATATTCAGGGAATAATAAAAAAGTCTTATATTACTTGATAACGATATGTATACTTGCATAGTATCCCATATTTAATATTGTAACTGTATTTTTATTTGCTTCATAGTGAAGAATTTACCTAGCTTTTGTTTGGGATCAAATTTTTGGCTTTGTTGCAAAGTAAGAATCAATATTAAGGAAATTAAGTTATAATCACATGCATCACATTTTATATCTATATAAAATGTCAAAATCAACTTTCTAGCATCATTGGCGGGGAAAATTACAAAATTTTCAAGAAGAGTTTTAGAAAGCAAAATTTCTATTAAACTTTAAGATTTATTATAATAAAATTGTAGTGTTGTTTTTATATTAAGTTCTTGTTGAGTGTTTTTATTTTATTTTATGTGTTCTACAGTAATGTATGCATAGTTCAGGTTCCATAGGACTTGTGCCTTATGATTTTAAATTATAAAGAACTATTAGAAAAATTAAAAAATTAAAAATGACTAAAAATTTTCAAGAAATGAAAAATTAAAATAATCAAAATGCTTAAGAGTTTAGACCTTTAAGAGATTATGCAAACCTCATGGTGGATGAACTTCATTGTAGTATTCAAAAACTCGCTGTAGTGGCTAATTCGTTTGAGCTTAAACCTATTATTATCCAAATGGTATCAAATAATCACTTTGGGGGAGCACAAACTGAAGATCCAAATTTACATCTTACCAATTTTCTAGAATTGTGTGCAACATTTAAATATGATTGTGTATTATATGATGCTATAAGACTTAGATTATTTCCTTTCTCATTGAGGGATAAAGCTAAGACATGGTTACATTCGTTATCATCTAGATCTATCAAAACTTGAAGTGATTTAGTATAGAAATTCCTTGCCAAAAATTTTCCACCATCAAAAACTGTGAAGCTTAGAAGTTATATTACATCTTTTTTCCAGTTTAAAGGGCAATCTATTTATGTAGTATGAGGATGATTTAAAGAACTCTTAAGAAAGTGCCCACACCATGTTATACCAGATTGGTTAATAATTTAAAGTTTTTATAATGGATTAGTTGGATCTTTTATATCTATTATCGATGTCGCTGCTGCTGGTTTATTTATGTCAAAACCTTTTCATGATGCTTATGCTTTAATTGAAGAGATGACTACAAATAATTTTCAATGGCCTTCTGAAAGGGTAAATCTTATGAAAGTAGCTAATGTTAATGAAACTGATGGTTTTGCCATTTTAGCAAATCAAGTTGCTAAATTTAATGGAAGTTAAACTAATTTGAATGAATTTTTCTCAACTAATTTCCATGATTGAAGAGAATTCGTTAGACCAAAGGATAGATTCTAAAGTATCATTAGAAACTTTAAATTTCATAAATAATAAGCAAAATAACCTATATTCAAACTATTATAACCTAGGTTGGAAGAAGCATCCCAACTTTAATTGGAATAATAAATTGAGTGGCAATAAACCGCAATGGGGAAACAACCAAATAAAACAATTGGAAAACTGGAACAACCAAGGGAATTGTAATTATAGATCTACTTGCTCTCCATGTTTTAACAGTAATCCACAAGTTAAGTAGAAGAAGTTATATATAGAAGAAGTGGTGTTGCAAATGAGAAATCAATTATCAAGTTAAGGAGGTACAATTAGAAATATTGAGAATCAATTGAGACAAATAGTAAATTCATTAAGTAATAGATCCCTAGGAACACTTCCTAGTAATACATTAAGTAAACCTGAAAAACCAGAATAAAGATTAAGTAAAAGCCTGTTCAACTTAGAAGTGGAAGAGAATCAGAAGGTAGAGTTTAAAAAGAGACTGAAATAGAGAGAGAAGAGATTGAAGAACTAAAAGAGGATGCTTTGAAAGGTTTAGAGAGACCTATTTCTCCACTTAAAGTTGACTTGGAAAAATGACCACCTTCATTTCCTCAGAGGCTCCGACAACAAAATTTGGATTAACAATATTAAAAATTTATGGAAATTTTTAATGATCTTACAATTAATATTCCATTTTCTAAAGTTCTAAAATAAATGCCAAGCTATGTGAAGTTTATGAAGAATAATCTTAACAGGAAAAGAAAGTTTGAAGATAATGAAATTGTTCCACTTAGTGAGAAGTGCAGTGCTATAATTCAGCAAAAAGCTTCATAAAAAGCTTAAAGATCTTAGTAGCTTTACCATTCCATGTGCAATAGGAGATAAATTTTATTGAAACGCTTTATGTGATTTAGGTGCAAGCATCAAACTTATGTCATTATCTATTTGAAAGATTGGGATTAGGAGAAACGTCCCCTACTATTGTAACTCTGCAGTTAGTAGATCAATCATTAACTTATCCTAAAGGAGTTATAGATACATATCATTTTGGGGAGACATTTCCTAGCCAAGGAAGAACAATGATAGATGTGCAGAAAGGAGAAATAACTATGCACGTCAATAAACAAAAAGTTACATGTAATATTTCCAAATCAATGAAATACCTTGCAAAAGGTAATGATGAAGCATGTTATAAGATGAATGTGATAAGATATTTAAGTGAATGTCATTTCAAAGCAACAATTAAAGAAAAATCTAAAGTTAAAGAGTTGGAACATGAACAAATATAGGAATTAAATCAATATAAAGATTTACATAAGGAAGATTCAAATTATATTTGAGAAAGTTTTGAAGTTTTGGACACGACAGAAAAAGATACATCTTTTTGTCCATCAATTGAAAAACCTCCCGAGCTTAAGTTGAAGTTACTTCTTGAACATTTGAAATTTGCCTTTTAGGTGATTTCTCTACATTACCTGTCATAATTTCCTCAAAATTAACTCCAGAAGAAGAAGAGAGTTTGATGGACACTTTAAAGAATTATAAGAAAGCCTTTAGATGTATAATAATTGATATAAAAGTAATCAATCCTTCAATTTGTATGCATAGAATTAATGTGGAAGAGAACTGCAAACCTAGGCTTGATATTGAATGGTGATTGAATCATATTATGAAAGAATTTGTTAGAAAGAAATTTTCTAAAGATGCTGGAATTATCTACCCTATTTCAGATATTGTATGGATTAGTCCAATTCATTGTGTTCCTATGAAAAGAGGAGTGACTGTGAATTTTAATGAACATAACATGTTAGTACTAACAAGACAAGTCACTGGAAGATAAATATGGATTAATTATAGAAAATTAAATCTCTTTACTAGGAAAGATCATTTTTCATTACCCCTTCAAGATCAAATGTTGGATAAACTAGCTGGGCATAAATACTTTGGTTTTCTAGATGGATATATTGGTTATCACTAAATACAAATAGCTCTTGAGGATCAAGAGAAAACAACTTTTACCAGTTATTATGATACATTTGCTTTTAGAAGAGTGCTCTTTGGTTTATTTAATTCACCTCATACATTTCAAAGGTGCATGATGGTTATTTTTTGTAATTTATTTAAAAAATGAATTGAAGTCTTTATGGATGATTTTTCAATGTTTGGAACTTCATTTGAATCATGTTTAGAACATTTATAAAAAGTTCTTAAGCATTGTGAAGAAACAAATTTAGTCAATAACTGGGAAAAATGTCAATTTATGGTAGTAGGAGGAATAGTTTTAAGACATTAAATTTCAGAAAATTGTATGGAAGTAGACCCTGCAAAAATTTAAGTGATTGACAATTTACCTTACCCAAAAAGTGTGAAGGAAATTATAAGTTTTTTATGACATGCTTGATTCTATAGACGATATATTAAAGACTTTTCAAAAATCGCTAAGCCTATATCCCATTTACTTGAAATAGATGTAATTTTTTATGTTGATAAAAAGTGCATAAAATTTTTTGAATTATTAAATAAAAAATTAGCCACTACACTAATTATTATTTCACCAAACTGAAAAAAAACTTTTTAAAATAATGCGTGATGCTAGTGATTATGTTATTGGAGCTATTCTAGGACAAAAGCATGATAAGATTTTCAATGTTATCTACTATGCTAGTAGAACGCTTAATGAAGTTCAAAATAATTATACCACAACTAACAAGGAGTTATTAGTTGTAGTATATGGTTTTCATAAATTTAGATCAGACTTAATTGGAACTAAATGTATTATGCACACAAATAATTATATTATTAAGTATTTATTGAAAAAAAGATGCAAGACTAAGATTGATAAGATGGGTTCTTCTTTTCCAAGAATTTGACTTTGAAATAGTAGATAAGAAGGGAGCCGAGAATCAAATTGCTGATCATATGTACAGGATTGAATTTGAGAAACCACTCTGTTTTGAAAAAGAGATTAATGAACATTTTCCAGATGTAGAATAGTTCAATGTTAATGAGTGACGTGTTTCATGGTATGCCGACATTGTTAACTTCTTTGTTAGTGATATTATACCCAATGGAATGACATACCAACAGAAGAGGAAATTTTTATCTGAAGCTAAAACTTTTTTTTGGGATGACCCATTTTTATATAAACAAGGAAAAGATCTTATTATTTGAAGATGTGTACCATTAGAAGAAACTTATGAAATTATCCAAAAATATCATAATTCTGATTTTGGGGGACATTTTAGTGTTGATAAAATAGATTACAAACTTTTACAATCTGGATTTTATTCACCTACAATCTTTAGAGATGTTAATGTTTATTTCAAAATGTGTCATCGATGTCAACGAGTAGGAAATTTTTCTAAGAGGAATGAGATGCCCCTCAATTATGTGCTAGAAGTTGAGATATTTGATGTTCAGGGATTAAATTTCAAAGGACCATTTATACCATCTTTTAAGAATTTATATATATTGTTAGCAGTAGACTATGTATCCAAATGGATAGAAGCTGTTGTTTTACCTTGATGTGATGCTCAAAGTGTTGCAAAGTTCTTAAGAATGAGCATATTTTGTAGATTTGGGATGACAAGAGTAATCATAACTGAATGGGGAAGTCATTTCATAAATGCAATAATAGATAAGTTATTAAAAAAAATCATATAAACCATAAAATTGTTATTGCTTGCCATCCTCAGACAAGTGGTTTGACTGAATTTGAATTAAATAATTGTGAAATCAAAAGAATATTGTAAAATCTATAAATCCAACTAAAATGGATTAGTTAATCAAACTTGACTATGCTTTGTGGGCTTATAAGACTGCATACAAAACTCTTATAGGAATGTCCCCACACAGACTAATTTTTGGGAAAGCATATCACTTATCAGTTGAACTTGAGCATAAGGCATATTGGACTATTAAAGTTTGAAGGATGCTGGTGAGAAAAGATTATGGCAGTCGAATGAGCTTGAAGAGATAAAGAATAAATCTTATGAAAGTGTTAAGATTTATAAAGAAAAGATGAAGACGTGGCATGATCGAAGAATTCTAACTAAATATTTTTAGTCAGGGCAACAAGTTTTGTTTTATAATGCAAGGTTAAGGTTATTCCTAGGCAAACCTAAGTCTAAGTGGATGAGCCCATTTGTTGTGATGAAAATTTATCCCTATGGAACTGTGGATATCAAAGATCCTAAAACTGATAAAATATTCAAAGTGAATGTTGATAGGCTAAAATCCTACTTTTTAGGTGACCAACTAAAATTAAATTGTTTTGTGATATTCAGTCAACCAGAAAAAGCACTGGCTGCGTTGGGCTGACAACGTTAAACCAAGCGCTCTGTGGGAGACAACCGATAGTTATTTGTGTGTTTGTTTTTCTTATCGTTATGTTATTGTGTGTGATTTAAAAAATTCTAGTACTATTTTGAATATATAATGATTTAGTGATTATTGTAAAACCTTAAAAGACGCCTTAGACATGTTAAAATGCGTATTTGGACGTTAAGTTGACCTGTGCTAAATTGAGCACCGATGTTTAAGCGCCAATATCCGACGCTTAAGCACGACAGTTAAAAAAAACATGTGTGAATTTAGATTTTAGAAGTTTTAACCAAGATTTGGTTGGCTCTAACGTGGTATACATTTTTAAGACGTGCCTAGGAGTTTTAGGAGGAGTTTAGAGTCTATAAATCGAAGGGTATGAGGAGAAGTTACACTACACTTCCATTTAACCCTAAATTCTAAGTGAAAAAGAGAGTGTTTTGGAAAAATTTCATCTTGGGAGAATGATTTAAAGAAGAAGGAGGAAGTAATGAAAAAGAAGTTTGTTAATCAGAGTGTGCAAGGGTTATACAATGGTTTTCTTGCCGTTAGTATCGGAGGAATAGCGGAGAAAATCACTAAAATTGAGGCTGAAGTGGCTTCAATTGAAATAAAAGGGATGGAAGTTAACACACATTTGGATCATATGGGATGGCAAATTAAGATGCAGTTTAGCAATACCAATTTTATAGAAAAAGCGGACAAGGCTGTGTATTTGAAGAACAAGTGGACCGAAGAAGATTCAACAACAGTTATTAACAATCATCTGTTCTTTCATATTTACATTCCAAATGTTGAAGGAGAGAGTAATGATCAGTCATGATTTGTTCCACCGAATGGAGAATGGAATTAAGTTCGTGGTTTAGTGTTTTTGTGTTTAGTTTTTGTTTGTTAATGTTAAGTGTATTTAGTGTGTTTTTAATGTTATGATTGTCTAGTATTTGTGTTTAGACATTTTCTCATCTAAGATTATTTGGTTTGAGAATTTATGTATTTAAAAATATTTGTAATCGTTCGTGAATGAATATAAGTGTTTGTTCATGTGAGAATTTGTGGTTAATTGAATTAGTTGAGATTGGTGAACCTTGAGTTAGAGGAGAGAAAGAGAATAAAATAGTTATTAAAGAGTTAAGAGACCATGTAGTGTTGGTTGACTTAGGCTAGGAGTGCATTTTTCTTAAATCAAATAAATTAAAATTTGTGTACCGGCGCCTAAGCGCCAAGACCCCGCGCTTAAGCGCTCCCTAGTCTGAGAGACGGGTGCCTAAGAGCCGAACCATTTGTGCTTAAATGTCGGTTCATGAAAATCAGTTCACGAATGGTTTCAAGTGACAAATCTTTCAGAAAACACCATTTTAATACCTTTCCTTCATCTTCTCCAGCAGGATTTCATGATTTTTAAGCTAGGGTTGACCCTAATTTGAAGATTTCTTGGTGGTTTAGAGAAAAAAATTCTAGATTTAATATCCTTAAGGTACGAGCTTCACTTCTATGTAAAAAATTTTTATTTTCATCATGTATTTTGGGCACATTCATGAGCTACCCAAAAATCACTATTCATGGTGAAAATTTGAGAAAAATCTAATGAAAATACAAGGATTTGTTAGTTTAAGCTTTGAGGAGTAAAGTTTAGCGATTTATCGTTGAATTTGGAATTTATTATGAATTTCATACAATTTTTTTTAATGGAATGTGAGCGTTATTTTAGGGTATTGATTTGTGGGGAGTTGCCCTTAAGAAGTTGTCGGTCGCTGGAATCGAAATCCTGTCGCCCGCTTCAGAAGGACGTTGAACTATGAAATCAAACTAACCCCATATTTTTCATAGTTTAAAATGAAAGAGCACTGTACCTCAAATCTGTATCTATCCCGAAGGATAAACACAAGAATTGAGGATGAGGCTCATTCAAATAAACTAATTGTATCAATCCCGAAGGATAAACACAAGAATTGAGGATGAGGCTCAAACAAATAAACTAAGTAATGTATGACGTCCGTTTGGTCTGCGAAACCTTTGTATTTACCGACAAGTTCCCCTATTTAATATAAAGGATTAANTAGACATCAGAGGAGGAAATGTGATTTTTCAAAATTTAATTTAATTTATATATTTATTTTAATTCAAAAATAGGATTTTCAAAGAAAATTCCTAACTTGACCAAGGTAAATTATAATCCTTTAAAATTTTTACTGGAGGTAGATCTAGATTAGAGAAGCCTTTGGGTTAAATTTCACAATTTGTTGAATTCTCTGTGATTTAATAGAATTATTTTAAATTCTGGGTTATTTAATAAAAATTAAATATTTTAATTGTTTAAAATTAAGTTTATATTTTTAAAAAATCTCCCTATGGTCAGAGAAGTTAGAGGAGCAAATTTTATATTTTTCGGATTTTTTCTTGATTTATTGGAATTATTTTAATGAAAACTCATTTTTAGCCTTTTAAAAATTATTTTTAAGTTTTGAAATTCAATATCTTTATTAGAAAATCCAGGAAAAATATTCTAATTATTCCTAAGTAATTACGAAGCAATTTAGAACATTTTCATGAGTTTTATTATTTTTATAATTTCTATGAATTTTTTAATTATTTAAATATTTAGAATAGGCTAAAAATTGAATTTTTATTTTAAATATCATTTTATTTTTAGAAAATATCCCTGATCACAGAGAACTCAAAAAAATAAGTTTCATAATTTTTTGAGTTCTATTTTGATTTTTAAAAATCATTTAAATGTTAGGAATGATATTTATCTTTAAAAATCAATTTAAGTTATCAAGTGAACTCAAAGTATTTTCAAACTTTTGTGATGAGTTCTGGGGATCATAAATCACAATGAAGATAAAAAATCAAGTCATTTAAATATTTATATTTATCAAAATAAATTATCTTAGTGATTTAGTATTTGAAAAATTTAAGAATGTTTTAAATGACTTGACCCATGAAATTAATTTCAAAGGTTTCTCTGGTCATGGTGGACCTTCCAAAATTTTCTTAGGATTTTATAATCAATATGCTAATTTCCATGATTATCTTAAGGAAATGACATGAACTAACTTGAAAAATATAGATCTCTATGTAGGAACCTCCTATGACTTTGGAAAAATCAGAGAATATTCCCCCTTATAGAGGCTACAACATGTCAAAATTTAAAGCCAAGGTGATGTGTCAATATGCATGAAGAATCAAATGATTCAAAATAGTGTTTAATTAATTAAAAAAAAATATGCACCAAATGGACTTGAAAATTATTCCACATTATTCTCCTATGTTCACTAAGCAAGAGGGTATTTTTATTTTATTTTTGTGATTTTTCTACACAAAGTTATGTATTTTTGAAGTTTTGGGGATTAAATAAATAAGAAAATACCCCTAATTTTCTATTTAAAACACGCGTGCCACCTCAACCCATGAAGGCTCTGAAAGCATGTGTGGCGCGCTCTGGTTGGACACCGCCGTCCACGTAGCTTGCTGACTCGGCCTGCTGTTTATGTCCCGAAGCACTGTCCGGCTCGATTTCCCCCATCCATTTGATACATGCTTGATCAAACGGCTCCCCGTCATCGTCCCTGATTGAATGATCCCACGCCCGTCCACACTAAAACCCTAAGATCTCAGCCTAGACTCTACCAAATCACTTCTGGTTTGATCCTATGGACTCGTCTAAGTGAGACAAACACATCCATACTGTTAATGTACCATGAAATCAAGCCTAAGTAAATGGGGATTAAAATTGAGCTCGGGAGGAGGAGAAGTTTTATACCTTTGCTATGAGAAGGGAGGCTTCAATCAGAGGTGCTCGGCATNAAAATCAGTTCGGGTTTGATCCTATGGACTCGTCTAAGTGAGACGAACATATCCATACGGTTATGATGCCACAAAATCAAGCTTAAGTAAATGGAGAATCAAAATAAGCTCGGGAGGAGGAGTTTTATACCTTTGCTCTAAGAAGNCGGCATGTTTGTTGAGGTCCAAGGAGGCTAGGGATTGAGTCCCTGGTCTTAGAGTATAGCCTAGGCATGAATTCGACCAAGCTCGATTTCAGGTGTTGGTCTAGAGCTATCGTGGAGGCTATTTCAGAGGGTAAGTTGATGTGGCTTTATCTTCTCTTGCTGTTGTGAAGGTTTGGGCACTAGCAATTGAAGATTGGTAGAGTGTGTAGGTGTGTTGAGTTCTGTCCTGGTTTCTGGCAAGGTTTCAAGCTCAAAATTGAGCTCCGGCAATGGGAATGGCTGAGGGAAAATGGTTGGAATGCAATGAGGGGATCTTAGGGAAGCTCTATGTGAAGTTTGGAGAGGCCTCTCTAAGAAAATTNCAGGTGCTCGACACGTTCATTGGGATCCAATGAAGCTAAGGATTGAGTCCCTAGTATTGGTGTAAGGTCTAAATATGAATTCGACCAAGCTCGATTTCAGGTGTTGGTCTCGAGCTATGGTAGAGGCTCTATGGAAGGGGGATTTGATGGGGCTTTGGCTTCTTTCAAAAGCCAAATCGTCTACCGTTTCGGAGTACCGCGAAGAATAATCTCTGACAATGGGACAGCTTTTACAAGTATGAAGATCAACAATTTCGTCAGAAGACATGAGATAGATTGGAGATACTCTACAATTTACTATCCTAGAGCAAATGGTCGGTCTGAAGCTTTCAACAAGACAGTGGTACAGATTTTGAAGAAAATACTAGTTGAAAATAAAAGGGATTGGCATAACAAACTGTTAGAAGCCTTGTGGGCCTACCGGACGACTTTCAGGACTCCCACTCAGTGTACACCTTATATGCTCGTATACGGGACCGAGGACGTGCTACCGCTAGAGATCCAGACACCATCTCTCAGAGTCGCCGTTGCTGGACCGAGGCCGTGCTACCGCTAGAAATCCATACACCATCTCTTAGAGTCGCCATTGCCAACCAACTTACAACAGAAGAAAGGGCATAACTCGGACTTGAAGAACTGGAAAGCCTCAAGGGAAAACGATTTGAAGCACAGCAACATTTGGAGCTCTACTAGGCAAAGATGGTACAAGCCCATAACAAATTGGTCTGCTCAAGGACATTCAAAATTGGTGACCTCGTGCCTGTGCTCAAAAGACCTATCCTTGCTCGTCGGAAAATAGGTGAAAAATTCGAGCCAACTTGAGAGGGACCATTTGTCGTTGAGAAGGTTTATACGGGAGGAGCCTACCGGTTAGTGGACTTTCGGGGTGAAAGACCCATGTTACCGATAAATGGACGATACCTGAAAACCTATTACGCAGCTTGATGTCGCCTGCCTCCGCTTGCCTCTACTTGCTTTGAAATTCTGAAACCTTGATTGTTTTAGGGTTATCTATATGGTCATATGTCTATGACCGGGTCCAAATTTTGTAATTAACCTCAATATAATGAAAATTTTGAAAAAATATTTTAAACTTCAAATTTTCTCCTTTCCACTTTTGAGTATAATGTTCCACAAAAATTAATTTTTGAGCTTCACACATTTTCTTTTCTACTTTTGGATTTAAAAATTCCATTAAATTAAAATAAAACTCACACATAAAATGAATAATTCTCTTCACCAAAACAAACTAAAATTACTTTAATGGATACTCTGTTTTGTTCTTGTTCATGCCAAACTTCGGCCCACTGACGTTTCTTTCTATCATCTGCAGAAAAATGTTAGGACAGAGGCTGATCTTTGCCTTCCAGGACGGCTAGAACCTCGGACTGAATGAAGAGCTGGCGCCACAAGGAGGTGTCATAGATTTAGACATGGATTTCAACCAGATTGATATGGACTACGACGGTCCTCTAATGGGCGTAGTCAGCAACGAAGAAAAGAAGGGACTACCTTCACTGTTAAGGGTGACCACTCAAGACGATGTGTCACGTAAAGGTAAAAACGTGATAGCAGAACAAGATCCGATGGAGGGGCCTAGCCGACTGCCCTCCATGATAGCTAATCCAGCAAGGGGGTTAATAGCCGCCCACAGTGAACAACTACCAAATACTCCACTCCACAGGACGCAACACAGAAATGCAAGCCGAAATAAACAGAGAGCCTTTCTGCGACAGGAACGCAAACGACAAAGAAATGTAAGCGGTTTTCTTACCCCCATTCCTGAGGGACATATCTACGATCCAGATCTGAGAGAGACTTCTGCCAGCCTTCCCACTACAGATGAAGAGTCAGGATTTTTGACAGAATCAGATGTACCCCCGGTCCCAGAGATCTTGTGTAGAGGTTGCCCAACATGCAACGTCGAGATACCAGTCAGGACATGAGTCACGAGCGCATTTGTAGAATGCCCGAACTGCAACGTTCTACATCTACAGCATTTCAGTACCTTAGAAGAATACACTGCAAGCACCAACGAGTCTCAAACTCCAGATTTCATGGCAAATGAGCTGTATGTCCCACTAGGGACGGATCAACGTGCACCGCGGAGCCCAGGATCATACATCCCGCTTGAGGTTGAATCTCATAATCCGGATCAGCCAGCACCGGTTTGGATTCCCGCCGAAGCCCGGAGGAAGGAACGTCCTAGGCAGCTGCCAGCTCCCGGTATGGTGGAATATTACAAAATAAGCAAAGTANGTGTTGTCCACCATGCTAGCTCCAAGCTCCTCACCGCAACGAGTTTGAGTTATCTAGTGTGTCAAGTTATAATATCAAATCAGGTGGCCCTATGGTTGAAGTTCTNATTGGTTGAAGTTGTAGTTTTATGTGATGTTTGTGATTAAATTTTGAGTTGCTTTATATTTTGAATGTTGTGGCGGTGAATTTTATCTTGGTTAATTTTAATTTTGGTTTTGGTTATGGTTATGTGGCTATCCTAATGGTTTTAGTTTTCATGCAGGGTGACATCTATGTTTAGCATGCAAATTTACGAGTATAAAAGTACAGTATGAATGTACAAGAAGGACAACGCTGAAAACTGTAAAAATGTACCTAGCGAGTGTTCTCGTTCCACCACCTGAAACTTAAAATGCATGTTAAAGCAGTTTATGAAAAGGAGGAAAAGGTAAAATTTTAGTAGTTTTCCTAACCCTATTTCATGTTTTGGTGAGTCCTTAAAAGTTTAATTAAGGATGATTTCATTAAGCGAAACATATTAAGTTTAATAGGCCTCTGAGGTATCCAACAAGTTAAGAGAGGGAAGCAGGTCCATGCCTCCCCTCCTCACTAATAGTGAAAAGCCTCGAGTCCATTTGAACTTATTATGTTGCTTAATGGTATATTCTGTAAATACCCTTATTACTCAGTGAACACTGATGTCTCAATTATCCTTAACAAAGAGGTAATTGTCACTAGTGATTTAATTTGAAAATTATGTGGGTGAACACCCTTAAGGAGGCAAGCTAGTGTTATTTGAACACTTAGCCAATTTTTTAACCCTAATTGGGCTTAGTGTTGTTTGAAGGATGTTTGATTTAATCATGTTTATTTTTCTCTAATCCTTGTTTAATCATTTTTTTTTATTTAGCCTAAGTCACCACTACGTCCTTAAGACCTAGGTGAGTGTCTTAATTAGTTTTGAAAAAGAGTTAAGCTTTAAATGGTCATGATTCATGATTTAAATTTTATTTGAAAATCAAGATAGGGGTATTAAATTGATTAATTATTGGCTTCAAAAGTCATGGATTTTATTTGAAATTCAAGATAGGGGTATTAAATTGATTAATTATTGACTTCAAAAGTCATAAGATTCTATTTGAAAATCAAGATAGGGGTATTAAATTGATTAATTATTGACTTCAAAATTCATACCCCACTTGGATTTTATTTGAAAATCAAAATAGGGGTATTAAATTGATTAATTATTGGCTTCAAAAGTCATACCCCAGTCCAGGATCGTTTAATTTTAATAAACTTCCAAATTTTAATAATTTAGAAATTTATTAACTTATCGAGGATCATTTAATTTTGATAAACTTTCAAATTTTAATAATTTAGAAATTTATTAATCTTAATTTGGACTCATTTTAATTTTAATAAGCTTCCAAATTTTAATAATTAAAATGTATTAACTTATCTAGATCATTTAATTTCAATAAACTTCCAAATTTTAATAATTTAGAAATTTATTAACTTATCTTTTTTCAAGATAGGGGTATTAAATTGATTAATTATTGGCTTCAAAAGTCATACCCCACTTGGATTTTATTTGAAAATCAAAATAGGGGTATTAAATTGATTAATTATTGGCTTCAAAAGTCATACCCCAGTCCAGGATCGTTTAATTTTAATAAACTTCCAAATTTTAATAATTTAGAAATTTATTAACTTATCGAGGATCATTTAATTTTTATAAACTTCCAAATTTTAATAATTTAGAAATTTATTAATCTTAATTAGGAACATTTAATTTTAATAAACCTCCAAATTTTAGAAATTTATTAACTTGTCTTTTTAATGAGGAAAATGAAATTGGTTTCTACCAATTAACCCCTTGTGTTNTCGGGTTTTACTGGAATCCATATGGTATTTTACTGTCATCCATTCTGCGGAATTGTTATAGACACCCTACGATGTCGTACTCCTGGAATGAAGTGCTTGGCAACGTCTGCACCGTTGCCCTTGAGAACAAGAACTGAACCAACTGGAAGAGGAATCTTCACAGCTCCTCTGAATTCACCAAGTCCGACTATATCGATTTCTTTTCCAAATAGAATATTACTTTTACTCATGAATGAGACTGTGCAGAAAGGTCTCACAAAATCATGATGGTCAATGTGTGGGGGAATGCAGTCATCTTCTTCATAAATGTTGATGTTGCAACAGTTAGGAATGCAAGTAGCGGGTAGAATATTTCACTTGACCATTCTCGTGATCATCCATTTTATCATTGGTGGTAACGGATCCACTTGGTCGTATCTGAGGATTTCAGGCAGATTCCCCTGTCTGTCGTTCATAAAATTGTAGCAACAGCCGCACTTGATGGTGATTCTTCCCTTTCCCCGCATCCATTTCTTCGGCTCGGAATATGTTCTCTCCATGAGAAGACCCGCTCGACCTCTATCTCTTAAATCGAAGATGCAGTCCAGGATGCTTCTTTCATCAGTTTTAGAGAAAACCCTAGTATATAGATTTTGGCCCTATAATGTGTTGACAAACTTTCCCTGAACTGCTTCATAGAACTCAAATTCTCTTTTATTTACTTTGCTTATCTCGTAGTATTCTACCATATCAGAAGTTGGCAGCTGCCTGGGGCGTTTCTTCCTCCGGGCCTCAGCGGGAACCCAAACTGGTGCTTGTCGATCCGGAATATGAGATTCAACCTCTAGTGGGATGTATGATCATGGGCTCCATGGTGCACGTTGATCCGTCCACGGTGGGACATATGATTCATTTGTCGCGAAGTCTGGAGTCTGAGACTCGTTGGTGCTTGAAGTGTATTCTTCTAATGTACTGAAAGCTGTAGATGCAAAACATTGCCATCCGGGCATTCTACAAATGCGCCCGTGACTGATGTCCCGGCTGGTACCTCAACGTTGCATGTTGGGGTCCCACTGCATAAGATATCTGGAACTGGGAGCATATCTGATTCTGTCACAAATCATGAGTCTTCATATGTAGTGGGCAGACTGACAGATGTTTCTCTCAGATTTGGGTCGTAAATATGTCCCTCAGGAATGGGGGTAAGAAAACTGCTCACGTCTCTCTGGCGTTTGCATTACTGTCACAGAAAGGCTCTTTGTTTCTTTTGACTGGCATTTCTGTGCTGCGTCCTGCGGAGCAGAGTATTCGGTAGTTGTTCACTATGGGTGGCTATCAGGTCCCTTGCTGGAGTAGCTATCATGGAGGACAGTCNACGTTGATCCGTCCACGGTGGGACATATGATTCATTTGTCGCGAAGTCTGGAGTCTGAGACTCGTTGGTGCTTGAAGTGTATTCTTCTAATGTACTGAAAGCTGTAGATGCAAAACATTGCCATCCGGGCATTCTACAAATGCGCCCGTGACTGATGTCCCGGCTGGTACCTCAACGTTGCATGTTGGGGTCCCACTGCATAAGATAACTGGAACTGGGAGCATATCTGATTCTGTCACAAATCATGAGTCTTCATATGTAGTGGGCAAACTGGCAGAAGTTTCTCTCAGATTTGGGTCGTAAATGTGTCCCTCAGGAATGGGGGTAAGAAAACTGCTCACGTCTCTCTAGCATTTGCACTCCTGTCACAGAAAAGCTCTTTGTTTCTTTTGACTGGCATTTCTGCGCTGCGTCCTGTGAAGCGGAGTATTCGGTAGTTGTTCACTATGGGTGGCTATCAGGTCCCTTGCTGGAGTAGCTATCATGGAGGACAGTCGGCTGGGCCCCTCCATCGGATCTTGTTCCAATATCACGTTTTTACCTTTGCGTGACACATTGTCTTTAGCGGTCACCCTCAATAGTGAAGATAGTCCCTCCTTTTCTTTATTATTGACTACGTTCATTAGAGGAGCCTCGTAGTCCATATTAACCTGGTTGAAATCCACGTTGAAATCTATGACACCTCCTTGCGACGCCATCTCTTCATTCAGTGTGAGGTTCCAGCCGTCTTGGAAGGCAAAGATCAGCCTCTGTCCTGACATTTTTCTACAGACGACAGAAAAAAAATGTCAGTGGGCTGAAGCTTGGCATGAACAAGAACAAAATAAAGTATTCATTAAAAGTAAATTTTAGTTTATTTTGGTGAAAAAGATTACTAATTTTATGTGTGAGTTTTGTTTGATTTAATAGGGTATTTAAATTCAAAAGTAGAAAAGAGAACGTGTGAAGTNGAGCGGTCACCCTCAATAGTGAAGACAGTCCCTCCTTTTCTTTATTATTGACTATGTTCATTAAGGACCCTCGTAGTACATATTAACCTGGTTGAAATCCACGTTGAAATCTATGACACCTCCTTGCGGCGCCATCTCTTCTTTTAGTGCGTGGTTCCAGCCGTCCTGGAAGGCAAAGATCAGCCTCTGTCCTGATATTTTTCTACAGACGATAGAAAAAAAATGTCAGTGGGCTGAAGCTTGGCATGAACAAGAACAAAACAAAGTATTCATTAAAAGTAAATTTTAGTTTGTTTTCGTGAAAAAGATTACTAATATTATGTGTGAGTTTTGTTTGATTTAATAGGGTATTTAAATTCAAAAGTAGAAAAGAGAACGTGTGAAGTTCAAAAATCTTCTCAAAATTTTCAATTATATATGAGATTAATTGAAGTTTGGACCCGGTCATAGAAATTTGGCGACATAGATAACCTTAAAACAATCAAAGTTTCAAAGTTTCAATGAAAGCAGAGGCAAGTGGCATTGAGCAACCTCAGGTTGCGTAATAGGTTTTCAGGTATCGTCCATTTATCGGTACCATGGGTCTTTCACCCCATAAGTCCACTAACTGGTAGGCTCCTCTTGTATAGACGTTCTCAACGACAAATGGTCCCTCCCAAGTTGGCTTGAATTTTCCACCTATTTTGCGGCGAGCAAGAATAGACCTTTTGAGCACAAGTATGAGGTCACCAATTTTGAATGTCCTTGGGCGGACCAATTTTTCATGGGCTTGTACCATCTTTGCCTGGTAGAGCTCCAAATATTGTTGTGCTTCCAATCATTTTTCCCTCGAGACTCTCCAGTTCTTCAAGCCTGAGTTTTGTACTTTCTTCTGTTCTGAGTTGGTTGGCAACGACGACTTTGAGAGATGGTGTCTGGATTTCTAGCGAAAGGGACCTCGGTCCCGTACACGAGCATGTAAGGTGTAAGCTAAGTGGGAGTCCTGAAAGTCGTCTGGTAGGCCCACAAGGCTTCTAATAGTTTGTTATGCCAATCCATCATGTTTTCATCGAGCATTTTCTTTAAAATCTGTACCAGTGTCTTGTTGAAAGCTTCAACCAGACCATTTGCTCTGGGATAGTAAATTATAGAGTATCTCCAATCTATCCCATGTCTTCTGACAAAATTGTTGATCTTTGTGCTTTTGAAAGATGTCCCATTGTCAGATATTATTCTTCGCGGTACTCCGAAACGGTAGAAAATTTGGCCTTTGAAAAATTGAAGGACGTGCTGTGTCGTAACGTCACGTAATGGTACTGCCTCTGCCCATTTGGAGAAGTAGTCTGTAGCAGAAAGTATAAAATTGTGACCTTTAGAAGATGGAGGGTCTATCAGACATATTATGTCCGTGCCCCAACACTCGAATGGCCACGAGGCAACAGCTGGGTGTAGCACATTCGGAGGCTGGTGTAAGACCACCCCATGCACTTGGCATTGGTGACATCTTCTGGTTGGGACATCATTGTTGGCCAATAATATCCGAGTCTTTTAATCTTCATTTTATGCACTTGGCATTGGTGACATCTTCTGGCTGTATCCATGCAATTGGACATCATTGCTGGCCAATAATATCCGAGTCTTTTAATCTTCATTTTCATTTTTGGTCCCGATGGTGAGTGATAACAATTCGGCATGTACCTCTTTAACAATATTCTGTGCCTCGGCTTAGCTCAAACACTGTAGCCACATTTGGTCGAACGATCTTCTGTAGAGAAAATTTCCCACTATAGCGTAAGATATGGCCCTTCTTGTGATGTGGTGTGCCTCAGACTTATCCTCTGGCAGCTTTCCAGTATGCAAATATTCTATTAATGGCTTGCGCCAATCTTCATTGATGTCTTCAACTGTATTTATTGTTTCTTCTTTTCCAAGCTTGTGTAGAGTTTCAAAGTTGTTTCGAGACAAGACTCGTCTTCCTTGCACCGTGACTTCGATGGAATCCTCCGGGGGACACGTCATTTCCTTAGTGAGTTTTGCAAGAGTGTCGGCATGGACATTAACTGCCCGAGGAATCAGGTAAAAAGTCACCTCAGGAATCTGCTCCAGGAGCTTCACTGTGCACTGATGGTATTCTACTAGTCTTGGTTTCAGAATTCTGTATTGTCCGCCGACTTGTTGGATGACATGTTGAGAGTCACCATAAATGATAATGTTTGTTATATCCATTGAGATTGCCAACTCCAATCTGGTTATTAAAGCTTCATATTCTGCTTCATTATTGGTGCCCGACTCTGTCAGGTGGTATGTGAACCTCAATATACCCTTATCTGGCGTAATAAAGATCAAACCGATCCCTACCTTACCTGGTATAATAGTGCCTGATCCTTTGTCTTTCCTGGCTGACGAAGCACCATCGAAGTACATTTCCCAGCGCTGCGCACTAGAAAATTCCATTTGTAGTATCTTCTCATCTGGTAACTCGTCGTTGAGAGAAGACCTAGCTGGCAGTGGGTGTACAGCGAGAAAGTCTGTTAAAATTTGTCCCTTGATAGCATGGAGGGGCACAAAAGTTATATCAAATTGCAATAAGATCATTGAGCATCTCGCTAAACGTTCGAATAGTGTTGGTCGGGTCATCAAATATTGCAATAGATTAACTTTCGAAATCAGGGTAATCTTATGAGAGAGCATGTAATGTCTAAGCTTTTGGGCGGCAAAAATTAATGCAATGCTTCTCAATAGGTGGATACCTTATCTTCATCGGTATTAGACGACGAATCAAGTAATAGAGTTCATTTTCTTTTCCTTCATCATTGACTTGGGCTAAGAGGGCTCCAAGAGAGTCATCCAAAGCCACGGTATAAAGTATCAAGATTTTCCTGGGATAGGGGCTGCCAAAACAGGAGGTGTCATTAAATATTGTTTAACGTCCTCAAAGGCTGCTGCCAAAACAGGAGGTGTCATTAAATATTGTTTAACGTCCTCAAAGGCCCGCTAGCATTTCTCTTCACAAATAAATTTGGCGTCCTTTTTAATCAATACCGAGAAAGGCTGACACCTAACTAAGAGATTAGAAATAAAGCGTCTTAGATATGCCAACTTCTCGTAGAAGGAATGTAGTTGTTTCAAGGTTTTAGGGGGAAGCATTTCCAAGATAGCTTTAATCTTATCTTGGTTGATCTCGATTCCCCGATGACGGACAACGAATCCTAGAAATTTCTCGGAGGTAACACCAAAGGTGCACTTTAAGGAATTCATTTTAAGGTCATATTGTCATAACCGTTCAAACACGATCCTCAAAAGTACAAATGGTCTATTTCTATTTACTTTTGATGACCAAATCATCCACGTAGCATTCTACTTGATTGTGAATGAGGTCGTCAAAAATCTTCATCATTGCACGCTGATATGTTGCTCTGGTGTTCTTTAGACCAAATGACATCACTGTGTAGCAGAAAATTCCAATCCGTGTTCTGAAAGCTGTAAGTCTTGCATCCTCGGGAGCCATTTTAATTTTGTTGTATCCTGATGATCCATCAATGAAGGAGAAAATCTCATGTTTCAAAGCGATGTCCACCATCATCTCTGGTATAGGTAGTGGAAACTCGTCTTTTGGACATGCCTTGTTCAAATCTCTAAAGTCAACAAAAACGCGGATTTGTCCATTTTTCTTTTTAACAGGTACAATATTGGCTAACCACGCGGGGTACTACTCCTCTTTAACAAAGTTGGCGTCTATCAACTTCTTCATCTCGGCGATGACTTGTTGTTCTATTTCAAGGCGCATTCTCCTAGGAGCTTGTTTTACTGGGGTTATATTCTTGTTCACCCCAAGTTTATGGACTGCAATCTCTGCTGACAGCCCTGACATTTTATTGTAGCTCCATACAAAGCAATCTTTGAATTATGCTAATAGTTTGACCAGTTATGCAGATTCTTCGTCATCAAGTAAAGAACTTATACATGTAGGTCGGGGTCGTTCTTCAGTCCCGAGGTTAATCTATTTCAATTCATTGACAGTGGATTTAATTTCTTCCTCAAATTCTGGCAGAACATCTTCTATTGGTTGATCAGCCGAGTCATCCTCTATATCGAGACAATACTCTTCTGACTCACTAGTAACAACCATGCAAAATTCATAATCATCGACTGGTCCAACTGTACCAAATCTGATACCTTCTTTTGAATTGGGAGTTCGACTTTTAGTATTCCATAAGTTTTCAAAAAGTTGAAATTTATCTTTTGATATTTGTTTTGGTAAGTGTCCCTGTTGAATTAACTTTTGAACACAAGGCGAGAAGTAACTAAAAGGCAATTCCATTAATTCATTAGAATCAACATCCAAATTTACATGTTTTTCAAGCTCAGTAGAGGTAGAATCACAGTAAAATTTGATCGGCTTTGAACCAACACTATGAACTTTATTAACTTCTAAACTCTCGACCTTTTGAGGGAGAATCGGAGTGAGGGTCATAGTGTCCACGTAGTGGTTTATCCGATCATACATTGTTTCATATTCATTCCTCTCTGTATCTTCTAGGGATATCTCGTACTGAGGCTTCTTTGTTTTGTCATCATTACCTCATCTTCAAAATTATCTTCATCACCAATGTTGATAGTTGGCCTAGTCTGTTAAACAATTAAATTGATATTTCCTTGTCCGCGTCCATGGCCTCGCCTCGGGTGCGTGAACTATAAGAACCTCCACCAACTCGTTGCAAGGGAGTGGTAGAAGGTTGTTGAAGCGGAGTTGTATGGCCTCTTTTTTGTGATTTTCCTGAATCTTCATCTTTGTTTGTGATAACTTCACGAGAGAAGATAGTCCTCTTTGGATTCGCGTAGTAGGCAGTATCTTCATGTATACCAACTTCGTGCACTGAAAATGGTTGTAGATCTCCCTTGATGTAATTTTCTTGACCATCTTTGCGGTATTTGATTCATTGGTGTAGAGATGATGGAACCATATTGTGCTCATGAATCCATGGTCGACCCAATAGAGCATTAAAAGAGGTCTCGGCTTCGATGATATGAAATTTAACGGTTGTTACAAGTTCTTAAACCTTCATAAATAATGTAATTGATCTAAGGGCTCTTTCTCCCTTTTGGTTGAATCCTCTTAACATCATCTTATTGGGGATGAGCTCCTGACGAAGTCCAAATATGCTAATGTTTGTAGACTCATCAAGTTTAGCGATGCTCCAGGATCCACTAAAACTCTGGATAAAACAAATCTGCCGATGTTGACGGAGATGTAGAGCGGGCGGTTGTGGTCGGCGGTACCGAGCAGCAAGTTTTCATCTGTAAAGGTTACCCCTGACTGTTCTCTCAACAAGAAAACTTCATCTTAGGATGTGTTAGCCAACTGAGCTAAGCAAATTTATGGATCAAGCAAAGCTGTAATAAGAGATTCTCTCATCTCCTTTGACAGGATCAGAGCGTCGTAGATGCTTAGTCGGGCAGGCAATCTCGTTGTAGTCTACTTTGTAGGGTCCTCCAATTTTATCTTGATTATGTGGTTCTTCCACTGGAGTATACTTTTCATGATCCTCTGATTTTATCTTGATTATTTGGTTCTTCCACAGGCGGAGGTGCGAGTATCTCTTCTCGAGTCATTATCTGTTGTCCTTTGTCTTTTGGAGCTGTTCTTGGTGGTAGCACTTTTCCGCTCCTTAAGTTAACTTCTGTGATTTCTTCTTCATGAGATATCATTGTTGAATCTTCTGGTGTCTTTTCCTCCTCGTCGGAAATATCTAAGTTGATGGAAAACGGTGCATCATGATGCTCAAGAGTTGGCTCTTTGTTATCGTTGCTATCGTAAGCGATATCATTGAGTTCTTCTTTGGCTTTGACAACGAGTTCATCAGACTCGAGTACAATTTGAGGATTGTTTTGCAAATTGAGATCACAACTAGATCGGTCATAATCAGTTACATTACTTCCAGGAATAGTCAAAACATAGCCAAAATCACAATCATTATATTCATAAGACCCTGGAGGGACAAAAAGATAATCATACAAAGTAAAGGGTTCGAGGATTTTCTTCCCCAAATCTGAGACAACCAATCTAGTAGAGGCAGCCCCTATCCTACCCCCCGTGCTATCAATCTTGGTAGTGACGCTTTTCTTCTTCCTGCACTTTGTCCTTATTGATGACGTATTTTCTAGCGAAACCTTCATCGCAGGCTCAGTATGCTGTAGACTCTGAATGAAGGCTTGTTTTGATGCAGACTGTATCTTGTTCAGTATCTTCCTAGACGACCTGCTCGAGACCTCATTCCATTCTTTTCCATTGTTCATAGAAGCTTGTTTCGATGAATCTTGTATTTGATTGAGGACCCTCTTGAGTTCATCCCAAGCTGTACTCCATCCATCTGTTCCGACATATGGATCAATTGGGGAGATTGACTCAGCTGAAATCATGTTTATGGAACCTTTTTCAGGTTCTCTCAAATACTCCTTCGGGATTGTAATGTTCTCTTCCTTCAGGTTCTTCTTAAGCCAGTCCTTAAAGACGAAACAATTTTCTATAGTGTTCCTAAGCAACCAGTGGTATGGGCAATAATTCAGTTCATTCTTGTTATCTACTTCTTCAGGTTTCTTTGGATCAGGTAGTTTGAACTCTGGTTTCTTCATCAATCTTTTGAATATTTTAGGTACAACTTCATCTTCGAAGGAATAGACAACTTTTTGTCGCTCTAACAGGGATATTCTTTTACCCACTGTTCGAGGTGATCCTTCTTGAGACAGTCGTTAGCTGGATCGACTGCTCTATTTCTGAGAGTACCGTGACGAAGACTGACAATGCTCTTCTACATATATCTTTATCGGTTGCTTTCCTTTGTCGACAGTTGCGACTACCCCTGATTTCTTTTCNATAGAGAACTTTTTGTCGAGCTAATAGGGATATTGTTTTACCCGCTGTTCGATGTGATCCTTCCTGAGATAGCCGTTAGCTGGATTAGCTGCTCTATTTCTGAGAGTACTGTGACGAAGACTGACAATGCTCTTCTGCATATATCTTTATTAGTTGATTTCCTTTGTCGACAGTTGCGACTACCCCTAATTTCTTTTCGATCACTCTGGTCTCCTTAGCTTTTTTATGTGGCTCCATGTGCTTCATTTCTTTTTGAAGACTGTCGGCTTTACTGAGTAGCTTCTCGAAGAATTTGTTGGTGAGTCCCTTAAGCATGAAAGCTACTGGCCCATGAATTCTTTTGAGTAGAATTTTAATCGCTTGATGTTCCTGTAACTGAGGTTCACATTTCATGCTAAGGTTTCTCCACCTCAAAATATAGTCTGCNCTTGATGTTCCTGTAATTGAGGTTCACATTTCATGCTAAGGTTTCTCCACCTCAAAATATAGTCTGCCAAGGTTTCACTAAGCCTCTGCTCTTCCATCATGAGCTCTCCAATAGACACATGATGCTGCCCCCCGGCAAATCTTTTCAAAAACAACCATTCCAACTCAGAAAATGTTTTAACTGACCTGTTGGGCAAGTCAGCATACCAGTCGAAAGCAATCCCTGACAAGCTGCTGACGAACTGCTGACAGAGTAGAGCTTCGTTATTCCTCATGTTGCCACAAGTGGCTCGAAAATGTGCTAGGTGTTGTCTGGGATTTCCAGTCCCATCGAATATCTTGAAGTTTGGGGTGACAAAACCCTTGGGGAAAGGCACGACATCAAACTCCTCCAGGTAAGGTCTACCCTTTAAAATAGATGCACCGCCCTTGGACTGAGCTAAAGTATCCCGCACTCGTTCAACCATTTGCTTGAATTCCTTTTCTGACAAGGCACTTGACGGAGAATATTTCTTTGGTTGTTCATCTTTGTCTGTCGATGTAGCCTCCCTTCTTTCATCTGTGATGTGTATGATTTTTGGCTGATTAATATCTGGAGAAGCCAATCTTGGTTCTTGTGATTGCCCCTGAATGGTGGCCATGGCGGTCATAGCTGCAGTCATCTCTTCTGATCTTTTCTCCAGTAGACTGAATTGCTCATCTCTTAGGAGGATAACCCTATGCAACTCCTCTACGGTGTTCTCTTCGGTGTGAGGTTGAGCCTCGCGTGCAGACGTGGTAGCTCTGGTTTCGATCACATTGACATCCATGAAATCTTCCTCCAAGTAATCACCGTAATCAAAATCTTCATTGTCACTATTGAAGGAAACTCCATGCTCTCGAGCTAACTCAGAAATCTCGATCTTNTGGCAAATCTTTTCAAAAACAATTGTTCCAACTCAGAAAATGTTTTAACTAACCCATTGGGCAAGTCAGCGTACCAGTCGAAAGCAATCCCTGACAAGCTGCTGACGAACTACTGACAGAGTAGAGCTTCGTTATTCCTCATGTTGCCACAAGTGGCTCGGAAATGTGCTAGGTGCTGTCTGGGATTTCCAGTCCCATCGAATATCTTGAAGTTTTGGGTGACAAAACCCTTGGGGAAAGGCACGACATCAAACTCCTCCAGGTAAGGTCTACCTTTTAAAATTGATGCACCGCCCTTGGACTGAGCTAAGGCTTCCCGCACTCGTTCAACCATTTGCTTGAATTCCTTTTCTGGCAAGGCACTTGACGGAGAATATTTCTTTGGTTGTTCATCTTTCTCTATCGATGTAGCCTCCCTTCTTTCATATGTGATGTGTATGATTTTTGGCTGATTAATATCTGGAGAAGCTAATCTTGGTTCTTGTGATTGCCTCTGAATGGTGGCCATTGCGGTCATAGCTGCAGTCATCTCTTCTGGTCTTTTCTCCGGTAGACTGAATTGATCATCTCTTAGGAGGATAACCCTATGCAACTCACTACGGTGTTCTCTTTGGTGTGAGGTTGAGCCTCGCCTGCAGACGTGGTAGCTCTGGTTTCGATCACATGGACATCCATGAAATTTTCCTCCAAGTAATCACCGTAATCAAAATCTTCATTATCACTATTGAAGGAAACTCCATGCTCTCGAGCTAACTCAGAAATCTCGATCTTGAGTTTCTCAACTTTTTCCTCAATTATTGATTCCTTCCTTAATATCTGGAGGACCTTGATGGACATCCTCTATTTGTTCCTCCATCTCGCTAGCTATTGCCGCGACAATGTCAGATATTTTAGGCACTGGTTTTACTTCTTGTCCTGTAGGCTCACTGAACTGTATCGGTGCAGCGACCTTGGGTACCCATACCCTCTTCTTTTTGATGATGATGCCCCTATACGGGACGTCTTAGTAGAGACATCGGTATGTCGAGGGAAGGTATGCTCCCCGTGGTGTAGACCAGCTACAGTTCAGGTAATTGTCTTGTCTTTCTTTTCGTGATTGTAGGAATGACGGGTAAGCTCCTCGGACCCAATTTTTACTTAATCGGTCGGCGACCTACGGTCCTAGTGGTGGTATGGTCGGTGGTGACTATAGAAGTATTAACTCGGTTTTCCAAATGGAGCCAGACGGGAATACCGGTAGGTGTCTATATAGCCGACTTATGAGATTTTCTAGCGAACTTAACACCCTTCAAAATTTCATTTTTTATATGAGGGGAAATTGCATGTCCCTCTCGTTTAAGTAATTTACTAACAGAACGTCCTTCTTTTGTAGCAAGCCTTCTGAATACTGTGCTAAATCAGGTGATAGGAGTAAAATTCTTTCCCTCCCCACCATGTCCATGAAGTGATGGTAATGCGGCAGCAATCTTCCGGATACACTCATATCCATCAATATCTGTCAGAGGATGGAATCTACTCCCTTGTAGGAGTGGATAAATTTCTGGTAACACCTCTTCATTTCGATGAGGCTCCTCCTCAACGGATGTGCTTTCGGGAGTCCGGGCTTTGATGGCCCTCCAAACTCTTATATTGTGGTTTCTCCTTTGAGTTTGGGCCAGTGGTACAGTCCTTGAGTCGGATCTTCAACGACCATCACTTCTTTTCCCTTAGCAGTAGCAGGGATAGCAGGCTTGATGACAGTAGCTTTAGCCTTCTTGCAGGTAGGGAAGTCTTGAGAGCAGATCAAACTGAATTCTGCATACGGCTCTTGCACTTCCGGAACAGCGATCTTCATTACCACCAACGGGGCTTTCCCGAGGATAACCTCGAGGTCTTCAAATCTAGCTTCGAACTTGATGGTGGGAACGATGTTACGGGCGCTGTGGTTCGTTGGCAGACTACAGGAAAAGGTCAGCGTTGGGTAGGCCATTGCAGTGGGCTTTAAAACAGAAAGTTTTAGGGTTAGCTATATGGCCAAAAACCTCTTAATCTTTAGTGCAAGCACTGAAAATAGAGGTTAATCTGTAGACCGGGCGGGTTTTTAATTTACATGTAATTTTAACATTTTTTTTCAAAAAGGTGTAAAATTTAATTAATATTTCAAAGTGCGCGCAGCACAACACGATCTAGTTTAATTCGCGAAGTAGTCAATCAAATTTGGAAGGGAGATGTGAAAAACTTTAGGACCCAGTGCGGGACCCAATTAGTGGCAGAAAATGCCCAGGTAGAATTAGTCCACCGACACATCTATTGGGGGTCTGACCCCACATCAAAATTTAAAGAGTCCTTAATGGCCTTCTGAACTCCTCTGTTCAAAGATGGTTGAACAGCTAGTCCTGAAGTCCAAAGAGTTAGCTGTACTTTCCCCAGATAGAAATGGGGTAACGTATGCTATGGAAGAAGGGTATTTTAGTCCAAGAGGGACATGGACATATTACCGATGTGTGGAGATAATATTTCTTGATTTGTAAGAAGAAAGGTAATCTGGTCCTAGAGGGACATGAACATCTTACCGATGTGTGAAGATAATATTTCTTGATTTGTATGAAGAGAAAAGCTTGTCCTCAGCGGAGTCGCCAGAAGCTGTCGGCGTTATTTCGAGTTGGTTTGTGTAGAGTTACCCGTAAGAAGCTGTCGGTCATCAGAATTGAAATTCCTTCGCCCGCTTTAGAAGGATGTTAAAGTATGAAATCAAACTGACCCCATATTTTTCATAGTTTAAAATGAAAGAGCACTGTACCTCTCTGTATCTATCCCGAAGGATAAACACAAGAATTGAGGATGAGGCTCATTCAAATAAACTAATTTTTCATAGTTTAAAATGAAAGAGCACTGTACCTCAAATCCTGTATCTATCCCAAAGGATAAATTTTTGTAGTTTAAAATGAAAGAGCACTGTACCTCAAATCATGTATCTATCCCGAAGGATAAACACAAATTGAGGATGAGGCTCGATCAAATAAACTAAGAAAAGTATGACGTCCATTTGGTCTGCAAAACCTTTGTATTTACCGACAAGTTCCCCTATTTAATATAAAATATTAAATAGGGTTTATGTTAAGCTCGATTCGGACATGCTTCTTATAAGGGCAAGCCCCTATAGTTAATTACATCTTAAATAACCAAAGTCACCTAAGAAGACTCTCGANAGTTGAAGATGGTCGTGCTGCCCACCTTGCTAGCTCCAAGCTCCTTGCCACGATAAGTTTGAGTTATCTAATGCATAAAGTTATAATGTCAAATAAGTTTTCCCTATGATTGAAGTTCATTAAATTTTATGAGGGCATATTAAAGTTGATTAGAGCGACACCGGTTAGGATCCAACGGTTCCCTCGTTCCGGCATCACTATTTTCTATTGGATTCACTTAGTCCATATGAACTTACTAAACCCGACTTAATGAGTTCCATTAGTTCATTTAAACCGTGGGAAGCCACATTAGCAACCGTAGGTTACCTCCTCTGAGGGATTCCCGATCATCCGATAGAGACATCTTAATTCAAGTTGTGGTTTTGTGTCATGTTTGTGATTAAATTTTGAGTTGTTTTATATTTTGAATATTGTGGCGTTAAATTTTATCTTGGTTGATTTTAGTTTTAGTTTTGGTTTTGGTTATGTGGCTATCCTGATGGTTTTAGTTTTCATGCAGGGTGACATCGTTGTTTAGCATGCAAATTTGCAGGTATAAAAGTACAGTATAAAAGTATAAGAAAGAAAACTGTAAAAATGTACCTAACGAGTCTTCTCGTTCCACCACCTAAAACTTAAAATGCATGTTAAGACATTTTATGAAGAGCAGGAAAGATAAAATTTTGGTAATTTTCCTAACCCTATGTCATATTTTGGTGAGTCCTTAAAAGTTTAATTAAGGATGATTTTGCTAAGCAAAGTATATTAAGTTTGGTAGATCTCCGAGGTGTCCAACAGATCTAGGGAAAGAAGCAGGTCCATGCTACTCTCTCGCTTCCTGGTAGAAAATCCCGTGTTCTTTTTAAACTTATTATGTTGCTTAATAATTCATCCTGTAAATACCCTTAATGCTCAGTGAACCTTGGTGTCTCAATTATCCCTAAGAATAGGGTAATTATCACTTATAATTTAATTTGAAAATTATGTGGGTGAAGACCCTTAAAGAGGCAAGTCAGTGTAATTTGAACACTTAGCCAAATTTTTAATCCTAATTGGGCTTAGTGGTGTTTCAAGGATGTTTAATTTAATTAGGTTTATTACTCTAATCTTTGTTTAATCAATTTTTTTTATTCAGCCTATGTCACCACTTAAGCCCTTAAGACCTAGGCGAGTGTCTTAATTAGTTTTGAAAAGGGTTAAGCTTTAAGTGGTCATGATTCATGATTTAGATTTCTTGAAAATCAAGATAGGGGTATTAAATTGATTAATTATTGAATTCAAAATTCATACCCCTAAGTCGAGGATCATTTAATTTTAATAAACTTCCAAATTTTAATAATTTAGAAGTCATACCCCTAAGTCCAGGATCATTTAATTTTAATAAACTTCCAAATTCTAATAGATTTAGAATTTATTATCTTAATTAAGAAAGTACAATTGGTTTCTACCAATTAACCCCTTTGTGTTTCAAACTTAATCAATCTTAATTAAGAAAGTGAAATTGGTTTCTACCAATTAACCCCTTGTGTTTCGAGTATCAAATAAATTGATTAAGATCAGAGGTTACCTATTTCCCCTCCTTGACTTAAGCCTAAATGTTAATTAAGCTAAATTTCCAAAATTACGCATTTGCCCCTAAAGCTCTAACACTTCATAATTTGTCAAATTCAATTCAAATGACTTTGAAATTTTTATCTTACCTCATTCACGGGTTAATTAAGACATCAGAGGAGAAAATGTGATTTTTCAAAATTTAATTTAATTTATGTAATTATTTTCATGCAAAAATAGGATATTTCGTAGAAAATTCCTAACTTGACCAAGGTAAATTCTAATCCCTTGAAATTTTTACTGGAGGTAGACCTAGACCAGAAAAGTCTTTGTACAAAATTTCATGATTTTTTGAATGCTCTATGATTTATTAGAATTATTTGAAGTTCTAAATAAAATATTTTAGGTGGTGAAAATTAGGTTTTGTATTTTTGAAAAATCTCCCTAAGGTCACAGAACTCGGAAAAGCAAATTTTATATTTTTTTTTTATTTTCCTTTGATTTATTGGAATTATTTTAGTGAAAAACTTATTTTTAGCCCTTAAAGATTATTTTTAAGATTTGAAATTAAATATCTTTATTTAGAAAATTAGGGAAAATATTCTAATTGTTCGTAAGTGATTAGGAAGTAATTTAAAACATTTCCATGAGTTTTATTATTTTTGTGATTTTTATGGATTTTTAATTATTTGGATATTTAAAATAAGCTAAAAATCAAGTTTTTTATTTTAAATATCATTTTATTTTTAGAAAATATCCTTGATCACAGAGAACTCAAAAGACTAAGTTTCATAATTTTTTGAGTTATATTTTGATTTTTAAAAAATCATTTAATTATCAAATATGATATTTATCTTTAAAAATCAACTTAAGTTGTCAAATGAACTCAAAATATTTTGAAATTTTATAATGAATCCTTTGGATCATTAACCACTATGGAGATCAAAAGTCAAGTCATTTAAATGTTTATATTTTCCAAAATTAATTATTTTAGTGAATTAGTATTTGTAAATTGTAAGGGTATTTTAAATGAATTGACCCATAAAATTATTTCCAAAGGCTTCTCTAGTCATGGTGGACATTCCAAAATTTTCTTAGGATTTTCTAATCAATATGCTAATTTCCATGATTATTTTAAAGAAATGATAAAATTTTTTTTGGGATTTAATAACCAATATGCTAATTTCCATGATTATTTTAAGGAAATGATGTGAAGAATTTTAAAAAATATGGATCTCTGTATAGGAACCTCCTCTAACTTTAGAAAAATCAGAGGATGTTTCCCATAGAAACCTCCTTCGAATTTGGAAAAATCAGAGGATGTTTCCCTTTTACAGAGGCTACAACATGCCAAAATTTCAAGCCCAGGTGATGTCTCAGTATGCATGGAGAATCAAATGATCCCAAACAGCGTTTAATTAATTAAAAATGAAATATGCATAAAATGGTCTTTAAATTTATTCCACATTGTTCTCCTCTATTCATGGAGTAAGAGTGTATTTTTATTTTATTTTTGTGATTTTTCTACACAAAGTTATGAATTTTCTAAGTTAAGGGTATTTAAATAATTTAAAAAGCCCTATTTATCTATTTAAACAGCGTGTGTTGACTAGATCCTAGGCAGCTCCGAAGGCATGCGAGGAAAAAGCCCTATTATCTATTTAAACAGCGCGTTGCTGACTAGATCCTAGGCAGCTCCGAAGACATGTGTGGCGCGCTCTTGTTGGTTGCCGCCGGTGATTTTTCTACGCAAAGTTATGAATTTTCTAAGTTAAGGGTATTTAAATAAATAAGAAAAGCCCTATTTATCTAATTTATGAATTTTCTAAGTTAAGGGTATTTAAATAAATAAGAAAAAGCCCTATTTATCTATTTAATTATGAATTTTCTAAGTTAAGGGTATTTAAATAAATAAGAAAAGCCCTATTTATCTATTTAAAATTTTCTAAGTTAAGGGTATTTAAATAAATAAGAAAAGCCCTATTTATCTATTTAAACCGCGCTCTGGTTGGACGCTGCCGTCCACGTAGCTCTGAAGGCATGCATGGCGTGCTCTGGTTGGACGCCGCCGTCCACGTAGCTTGCTGAATCTGCCCGCTGTTTATGTCCTGAAGCGCTGTCAGGCTCGATCTCCCCCATCCATTTGATACATGGTTGATCAAACGACTCCCTGTCATCGTCCCCGATAGAATGATCTCGTGCCCTTCCACACTAAAACCCTAAGATCTCAACCTATACTCAACCAAATCACTTTGGGTTTGATCCTATGGACTCGTCTAAGTGAGACAAACACATCCACGGTTAAGATGACATGAAATCAAGCTTAAGTAAATGGAGAATCAAAATAAGCTCGGGAGGAGGAAATTAATATACCATGAAATCAAGCCTAAGTAAATGGAGAATCAAAATAAGCTCGGGAGGAGGAATTAATGTACCATGAAATCAAGCTTAAGTAAATGGAGAATCAAAAGAAGCTCGGGAGGAGGAGGAGTTTTAATGAACCATGAAATCAAGCATAAGTAAATGGGGGAATCAAAATGAGCTCGGGAGGAGGAGAGGTTTTATAATTTTGCTCTGAGAAGGGAGGATTCAATCAGAGGTGCTCGAAATGTTTGTTGGGGTCCAAGGAGGCTAGGGATTGAGTCCTTGGTCTTAGTGTAAGGCCTAGGTATGAATTCGACCAAGCTCGATTTCAGGTGTTGGTCTAGAGATTGAGTCCCTAGTCTTGGTATAAGGCCTAGGTATGAATTCGACCAAGCTCGATTTCAGGTGTTGGTCTAGAGCTATAGTAAAAGCTATTTCAGGGGTAATTTGATAGGTATTTTACTTCCCTTGCTGTTGTGAAGGTGTGGACACAAGCAATTAAAGTTTAGTGGAGTGTGGAGGTGTGTTGGGTTCTGTTTTGGTTTTCGACAAGGTTTTAAGCTCAAAATTGAGCTCCGGCAATGGGAATGGGTGAAGGAAAATGGTTGGAATGCACTGAGTGGGAAGCTCTGTGTGAAGTTTGGAGAGGCCTCTCTGAGAAATTTTCAGCACACTTCCCATGGCGGAAGCTCTTTGTGAAGTTTGGAGAGGCCTCTCTGAGAAAATTTCAGCACACCTCCCATGGCTGTGGGAGGTGAGTTTTTATATGTTTGGAGAGGCCTCTCTAAGAAAATTTTAGCACACCTCCTATGGACGTGGGACGTGAGTTTTTATAAAAATGGCCATGAGGTGGCTCTCAGGGCATAAGTTTGGGTGCATTGTGGACCTCCCATGGCCGTGGAGGTGAGTTCTTATAAAAATGGTCATGGGGTGGCTCTCAGGGCAAATGTTTGGGTGCATTGTGGTGCTTAGGGGTGATTTTAAATAAAAATGGCCATGGGGTGGCTCTCAAGGCATAAGTTTGGGTGCATTGTGGTGCTTAGGTGGTTTTTATAAAACTGGCCATGGGGTGGCTCTCAGGGCACAAGTTTGGGTGCATTGTGGTGCTTAGGTGGAGGGCAGTTCATGGGGTGGCTCTCAGGGCATAAGTTTGGGTGCATTGTGGTGCTTAGGTGGAGGGCAGAGGAGCTCCTATTTGATTTGGATGAGCTGGCCTCTACGTTTGATTTGGGTGAGGTGCCATGGGAGTGGCTCTCGGTTTTGGGCTTTTCCAGCCACTAGGTAAGGGGGTGGCTAGGAGCTCACGGAACCCAGGGAATCCATAACAACAATTTAATGCAAATGTGCTTTGATTTGGCAAAGATATCTTAAGCATATGCATTTTTGGAAATAAGATACCTTAATTTGAGGGACCTTTTGTCCATGGCTTGGTTTAGGTGATTTCATGGTGTTTGGACTAGTCATTAAGTCCATATAATGGCTGTGGTGGAGTTAATTTGGTGCTTTAGGGTGGTTAGGTCACATTTAGTGCATGGGTCCAAGTGGGTGAAAACGACCAAAACTTGGGTTTGGTCTAGGTTAGCCAAGTCAATTGGCCCAAATAACTATTGTAATTGGTGTATATGATCATAAGGAACAACTTTGGTGAAGGATGGAAGTGGTTTTGAACTCAATTGAACGGTCAATTTGAGGGAAGTTTGAACTTTAATCAATTTGGTCATGTTGGGCTAGGCTTGGGTCTAGCTTGGGTTAGCCTTGTGACCTCATGAAGAGTTTTCAACATGAATTCTAAGTCCAAATTGATTATTGTAAATGGTCAATAGGGACATCATGAAGATTTTTGAACATGAAGGAATTTTGAACTTTAATTAATTTGGTCATGTTGGGCTAGGCTTGGGTCTAGCTTGGGTTAGTACTTTAATCAATTTGGTCATGTTGGGCTAGGCTTGGGTCTAGCTTGGGTTAGCCATGGGCTAAGTCCAAATTGATTATTGTAAATGGTCAATAGGGACCTCATGAAGAGTTTTGAACATGTGACCTCATGAAGAGTTTTCAACATGAATTCTAAGTCCAAATTGATTATTGTAAATGGTCAATAGGGACATCATGAAGATTTTTGAACATGAAGGAATTTTGAACTTTAATTAATTTGGTCATGTTGGGCTAGGCTTGGGTCTAGCTTGGGTTAGTACTTTAATCAATTTGGTCATGTTGGGCTAGGCTTGGGTCTAGCTTGGGTTAGCCTTGGGCTAGGTCCAAATTGATTATTTTAAATGGTCAATAGGGACCTCATGAAGAGTTTTGAACTTGAATTGATCCAAAATTTATTACTATAAATAGTCAATAGGGACCACATAAAGAGTTTTAAACATGAATTGGATGCAAATTTGGAGGTTAAGGCAATCAATTGGGTGAAACTTGGGGACTTAGCCAATTTGGGGCTAAATTTGGGAATTTTGGATTTAGACCAAAATCAAATAAATTTGAGACTTCAACAAGGTCAATTGATGGTTAATTTTGATGTATAGGAATGTTATAAAGATTTTAACATTAATTGAGGCCAATTGACTAGGCTATGGGTTCAATTTGGTGAGATTAGGTCATGTGGTCAAAATTGGGGTTTTGACCCAAATCAAAATTGGGTTCGAATCATGGACCAATTGAGCTTGGATTTGGTTTAGTTTGGTCCTATCCAAAGTGAATTTGAGTTTAGGATTGAAATTGAGGTCAAATTGATGGAGATTTGAATTGGATTTTGGGCGATTTGGGTCTCTAAAGGGCAATTTAAGGATTTTAGTTAAAGATGGTCAAAT
This sequence comes from Phalaenopsis hybrid cultivar, assembly GCA_002079205.1. Lineage (NCBI taxonomy): Eukaryota > Viridiplantae > Streptophyta > Magnoliopsida > Asparagales > Orchidaceae > Phalaenopsis > Phalaenopsis hybrid cultivar. The sequence continues at coordinate 355,523 of JXCR01147647.1, forward strand.
TGGACAAATTGGATCATATGGTAGTTAGGAGAAATGAAATTGGAAATATTTAGGATTTATTGGGATTTTCTGGGAATTTTTGGAATTTTTGGGATTTTTAGCTATGGAGGGGTATTTTGGTAATTTGGGGGTGTTTTATGGGTAAAAGGCCAAATTGGGTATTTTGGTAGATTTGAGGTACCAACCATCACCAACAAGCCATGGACCAATGGAAACTCCATTTCGGGTCCTCTACATAGTGGTCTTAGCCAAACCATATCCCTAGGGCTAGTAGGTTTAGAGGACCATCTATGTGAGTATCCCGAAAGATCAAGGGATCTAGGATAGAAATTTGAGTTCAGGGTTGTGAGTCATTGTGGGTGCAGATAAGTGTAGTGTGTTCCTTAGCTCCAAACCAACACCCAAGGTCAACCTTAAGGTCCAGCAATCCTAAGGGTGACTCATCTTGAGTTTCCCCCACAGTGACCCCACCTACTAAGTATTTAGAGGTTGAGAGCAATATGTGGAACTTCAAGTTGAGTGGAGAAGAGTTCGGAATTTCTAATAGTGAGGGTTCCATATCTAGTTTTCTAGGAATAATCAACAGGAAAAGTTCTATGGCTGGACCCTAGGCTACCAAAGAGGAAAAACTAAACCTCAACAAAAAATGAAGTCAACAAGGACATTAAGAAATAATTAATGATTCCTCCTATTTTGGCAAACTCTATCCCAGGAGAAACTTTAATATCTTATACCGCAACCTTACATGGCTCTCTCGGAGCCTTATTAGCTCATGTCAATGACGAGGGTAACGAAAATGCACTCTACTACTTGAGTCTCCATCTAATACAGACGGAGATAAAGTATCCAACCATCGTGAAGCAATGTCTAGCTTTGATTTTTATTGCCTAAAGGCTTAGGCATTACATGCTCTCTCATAAGATTACCTTAATTTCTATAGTTAATCCATTGCAATATTTGATGACCCGATCAACACTATTCAAATGTTTAGCAAGATGGTCAATGGATTTGTTACAATTTGATATAAATTTTGTTACCCTCCACGCTATCAAGGGACAGATTTTAGCAAATTATCAAGCAGTGCACCCACTTTTAACTGGGTCCCCACTCAACGTTAAATTGTCAGATGAACTGATACTTCAAGTAGAACCGTCCAATGCCAGACATTGGGAAATATAATTTGATGGGGCTTCTTCAGCTAAAAAAAAGGATCAGGAACAGTTAAACCAAGCAAGGCAGGAATTGGTCTAATTTTCATAATGCCAGATAAAGGTAAGTTGAGATTCTCCTACCACCTGACAAAACTGTGCACAAACAATGCAGCAAAATTTAAAGCATTGATCAATGGATTGGAATTGACAATCTAGATGGATATAACAGACATCCTCATCTATGGAAATTCACAACTTGTCATCCAACAAGTTGCCAAACAATAAGATTTTGATGCCAAGACTAACAGAATACCACCGATAAAAAATGAAGCTGCTTCAACAAATTTCCAACGTGACTCTCTATCGGATTCCTTGGGGAGATAATGACCAAAGAAAAATATGTTGAGATTTTCATACCTATTTTACACTGATTTTGATGATATTGCATTTTAAAGAAAGGTATTTTTTATGATTTGTTGCAGGTATGTTGAATTATGGTCATTGGAACAAAAAGATGCAAAAACGAGAGAATTTGGAGCAAAGAGGACCAAAATATGAAGATTTGATCTTGGGCGCCGACAGCATCATCGACGCCGCCGACGGTGGGTTTTCCCAAAGAGTCAAGAATTAAATATTCTAGAAGGCCGCCGACTACGCCATCGAGTCCGCCGATGGTGAGAATTACAGTTATATCAATAGATGCATTGAATGTGGGCGATTTTTGAAGGGACCCTTAGGCAACCCTTGAAAACTCTTCAACAACTTTAAGAAAAACATTTTGGAGGTCGAAAAGTAGATAGACTGGAGAGTCCAGGGAGTCCAGAGAAGTGTAATTTAGGGTTAGGTATTTTGAGGAATTCTTGGAGAGATTGTAGGAATGGAAGGAAAGTGAGAGATTTCTTCCTCCATGCCGCTTCGAAGGAGAATTCTGTGTGCTATAAAGAAAGAAAGAGATTCAGAGGAACTTTGAGGAGTTACTTGGGGAGGAATTTGATATAAGTTGTATTTATTTAATGTAGTTTGTATGACTTTTCTTTTATATATGAAATCCAAGTTTTATCGTATCTTCTCCATAACTTCTGAGTAGTTTTCTCTGTTTTTCTCCTTGTCTTAAGATTTTGTGAAATGGTGATTTGAATTGGTTGTGCCATGAGAATGTTAAATATACTTGTTAGGATCTTTTCACTTCAATCTTAAATTACTTTCAATCTGGCCAATTGATTTGTTAAAATATGTTTTTGTGATAACTTTTCACTTCAATCTTTAATTTACTTTCAATCTAGTCAATTGATTTGTTAAAATATGTTGATTTTACAACTAAAGGGAGGATTACATACAAGATTTAGGGAAGTCAAAGTCCTTAAAAGTTGGGTGCAAATAAATAAGGAAATAAAAATTATTGGGCGTAGAATTGGAGATTTTATAGTGACAGACTAAAATCCTCAATTTGGTCCTATCGTTTGGGTGCTGAAGTGTAGATGTTAGCCCATCAGGTGAGGGGAACGTGGGAGCTCTGAAGTGAGAGCCGGTATCCTCCCAACCTAGCCACATATTCAGCTTAAGCGAGGGGAACGTGGAAGCTCTGAAGTGAGAGCCGGTATCCTCCCAGCCTAGCCACAAATTTAGTAACCAAGCATAGGATTAGTCAATGTTCTTTATTCCTGGTCCAAATGATAAAGAATAGGTATGCTCCTATTTGACACAATATAATTTGAACCTATTCAATTTATCCATTCACTTAAATTTCTTGACAAGGAGAATGATGCTTTCTTATATATTGAACATCACATTTGAAACTTTATTAGTAGAATTAGTTGATTGAGAGTTTGTTAAAATTACATTTTTATTTTAATTGTCTATTAGTGACAAATATGAAATTTGAACTATGTTGTTGTGATTAAGTATTGATTTTCTAAATCTTAAGTTCGTAGCCTCTAATTATTACCTCCCTGAGGATCGATATCCAGGACTCCATTAGAGCTCTGTATTACTTGAGTGATACATATACTTGCGTTGATAAGTGTGATTTTGCAATTATTGAATATTTTATACACATATTTATCAAATCTATAACTATTGTCAAGTTTTTGGCGTCGTTATTGGGGATTTAAATCTTCTAGCAGCAGTATCAAATTCTTGTATTTTTTAGCATATACAAAGTCGCTGGCAAGTTTTTGGCGTCGTTGCTGGGGGGGAAATTAGATTTTAAAAAAATCACAATTAGAGTAACGGATAAATTAGGACAATTAGAAATATTTTTTTTGAATTGCAACTTATTTTAATATTTAGTTAACTCTTTTTCTGTGTATTGATTTCAATTATATGCATAAATTTGGACATGAAAATCTTATACTCTACGATTCAGAATTAGAACGCACTGTTAGGAGAATTAGAAAACTAAGAAAAGAACTTATAAATCTTGACACAATGGAAAACAATGTGAACAATCAAGGAATAGAAAATGAACATCAACCTAGACCTCTACGAGAATATGCAAATTCTACAGCAGATGAAATTCACTTATCTATCCAAAATATTGATGTAGCTACTAATTCATTTGAGCTCAAACCTACTATTATCCAAATGGTACAAAACAATCAATTTAGAGGTACACCAAATGAAGATCCTTATTTACACCTCGCTAGTTTTTTAGAACTTTGTGCTACATTTAAATATGACAGAGTTACGAACGATGGTGTTAGACTTAGAATTTTTCCTTTTTAACTTAGGGATAAGCCTAAGATGTGGTTAAATTAGTTAGCACTTGGATCTATTAGAACTTGGGGAGAACTTTCACAAAAATTTCTATCCAAATATTTCCCTCCATCAGAATCTATTAGAACTTGGGGAGAACTGTCACAGAAATTTCTATCCAAATATTTCCCTCCATCCAAGGCTACTAAACTTAGAAATGACATAACATCATTTTGTCAGATTGATGGAGAGTCAATTTATGAAGCTTTTAAACTTAGAAATGACATAACATCATTATGTCAGATTGATGGAGAGTCAATATATGAAGCTTGGGGAACTTAGAAATGACATAACATCATTCTGTCAGATTGATGGAGAGTCAATATATGATGCTTGGGAGAGATTTAAAGATCTTCTTAGGACTAAGAAATGACATAACATCGTTCTGTCAGATTGATGGAGAGTCAATATATGAAGCTTGAGAGAAATGACATAACATAGTTCTGTCAGATTGATGGAGAGTCAATATATGAAGCTTGGGAGAGATTTAAAGATATAACATCATTTTGTCAGATTGATGGAGAGTCAATATATGAAGCTTGAAAGAGATTTAAAGATCTTCTTAGATAGAAATTTCTATCCAAATATTTCCCTCCATCTAAAACTACTAAACTTAGAAATGACATAACATTTGGGGAGAACTTTCACTGAAATTTCTATCCAAATATTTTCCTCCATCCAAAACTGCTAAACTTAGAAATGACTTTTGTCAGATTGATGGAGAGTCGTATGAAGCTTGGGAGAGATTTAAAGATCTTCTTAGGAATTTATTGATGGAGAGTGGATATATGAAGCTTGAGAGAGATCTAAAGATCTTCTTAGAAAGTGCCTACATCATTCATTACTAAATTGGTTGATAATTGAAACTTTTTACAGTGGATTAGTGGGATCTCTTAGATCAATTATAGATGCTGCGGCTGCTGGTTCTTTAATGTCAAAACCTTTTGATGAGGCTTATTTCTTAATAGAAGAGATGGTAACCAATAATTTTCAATGGCCCTCTGAAAGGATAAATTCTAAAAGAGTAGCTAGTATCCACGATTCTGATGCAATATCTATGTTAGCTTTGCAGATTGCTATAATATAAAAGAAATTAGATGTGGGATGAATTATTCTCCAACACCTCTTGTGATGGAAGAGAATTCATCTGGGCAATTTGTGGATAATGAAATATTCTCCAACACCTACTATGATAGAAGAGAATTCATCTGAGCAATTTGTGGATGTTCAACCAACTTATGAGACTCTAAATGTATTAACAATAAACCCAATAATCCTTATTCAAACTATTATCACCAGGTTGGAAGAGTCTTCCTAACTTTAATTGGAATAACAATTCTTCTACAAATCAACAATGGGCAAACAACCCAGTAATCCAACCAAGGAAATATAAACTATAGAGCTTCTTATCCTCTAGGATTTAACAGCAACACTCAAATTAAGGAGATATCAAAGGAAATGCTAACTATAGACCTTCTTATCCTCTAGGATTGAACAGTAACACTCAAATTATGGAGAAGAAGTTGTCTATGGAAGAGTTGATATTGTTCTTCTACAAATCAATAATGGGCAAACAACCCAGTGAACCCATTAGGAAATTCATCCAACCTGGAAATGTTAATTATAGACCTTCTTATCCTTTAGGATTTAATAGTAACACTCAATTTAAGTAAAAGAAGTTTTCTATGGAAGAGCTGATTCTGAACATGGGTCAATAATTGAAAAATCAAGGAAATCAATTACAAATTCAAGGAAACCAGCTACAAAACTAAGGAACTGCCATCAAGAATATTGAAAACTAATTTGGGCATATCGCTACTGCGTTTAGTAACCGAACATTTGGAACTTTTCCCAGTGTTGTGGAATTAAATCCTAAAGATCAAGGAAAAGAACAAATAAAAGCGATACAGTTACGAAGTGGAAAAGAATTGGAAACAAGAGTGCAGAAAGAAACAGAAACTGAAAATGAGAAAGTGGATTCAGAAAAATAAAAAGATCATCAATACCCAGATTTAGAATATCCAATAACACCAATGAAAATTACTGTCGAAAAACCTCCACCACCGTTTTCTCAAAGATTGAAATAACACAAAAAGGATAAAAAATTTTCTAAGTTTATAGAAATTCTTAAGAAATTAACGGTAAATATTCCTTTCATGGAAGCTTTAGAGCAAATGCCCAACTATGTGAAGTTTATGAAAGATATTTTGAACAAGAAAAGCGAAGAGTGTAGTGCAATTATTCAGAAAAAGCTTCCTAAAAAATTAAAAGATCTAGGTAGTTTCACTATACGGTGTGCTACCGGTGAAAGATTTTATGGAAGAGCTTTATGTGATTTGGGAGCTAGCATTAATCTTATGCCTCTATCAATTTTCAAAAGATTAGGATTAGGAGAAGTCTCACCTACTTCTGTAACTCTTCAGTTAGCGGATCGTCAGTTACTTATCCTACGAAAGTTATAGAAGATGTGTTAGTAAAAGTTGATAAATTTATATTTCCTGTGGATTTTATTGTTTTAGATATGGAGGAAGATAAAGAAATACCCAAAATTAAAGGGAGACCTTTTTTAGCTACTAGAAGAGCTATGATAGATGTTCCAAAAGGAGAATTAACTATGAGAGTTAATGATCAAGAAGTTACTTTTAACATTGCAAAATCTATGAAATACCCTTCTGTTGAAAGAGATAATGAATGTTTTTGCATGGAAATTAGTTAACATCTATTGAAAGAGCACTTTAAAGAATATTTTGAAGAAAAAAAAATTTGAAGGCAAAGATGAAGTTATTTTGGACGAAATAGAAAATGAAGAATTAGATTATGTTCAGGAAATATTTAAGACGCTGGATATTACAGGAAATGCTGATAAGAATCTAGTTCCGTCAATTATAAAACCACATGAACTTGAGTTGAAAACATTGCCTAACCACTTCAACTATGTGTTTCTGGAAAACTTATCTACATTACCTATTTTTATATCTTCAGAGTTAAATGATTTGCAAGAGCAAAGACTTTTGGATACATTAAAAAGATATACGAAAGCTTTTGGTTAGACCGTACCTGATATTAAAGGAATCAGTCCTTTGATCTGTATGCATAGAATTATACTGGATGAACAGTATAAACCAAGAGTTGATCTACAAAGGAGACTGAACCCAATGATGAAAGAAGTAGTCAAAAAGGAAATTTTGAAATGGTTGGACAATGGAATTATATATCCTATTTCAGATAGTGTTTGAGTAAGTCCAATTCATTGTGTTCTTAAGAAAGGAGGGGTGACAGCTGAAGCACAAGAGAAAAATGATTAATGCCTATTAGACAAGTTACTAGATGGTGTATTTGCATTTATTATAGAAAATTAAATGCTGCTACTAGGAAAGATCACTTCCCTTTACCATTCCAAGACCAAATATTAGATAGACTTGTTGGACACAAATATTTTTGTTTTTTAGATGGATATACCAGCTACCATCAAATTCTTATTACTCCTGAGCATCAAGAAAAGACAACATTTTCTAGTCCTTTTGGAAATTTTGCTTTGCAAAGAATGTCTTTCAGATTATGTAATGCACCTGTAACATTCCAGAGACGTATGATGTCTATATTTAGTAAGTTAATTAATGATGGAATATAAGTGTTTATAGATGATTTTTCTGTATTTGGAACATCATTTGATGCATGCTTAAACTATCTTGAAAAAGTTTTGGAGTTGTGCAAAAGAACTAATTTAGTTCTGAATTGGGAGAAATGTCAATTTATGGTTGCAGGAGGAATAGTGTTAGGGCATAAAATTTCAAAAAATGGTATGGAAGTAGACCCTGCAAAAATTCAAGTTATTGTGTTAGGACATAAAATTTTGGAAAATGGTATGGAAGCAGACCCTGCAAAAATTCAAGTTATATCTAAATTTTGATGTAAGAGGGGTTAGAAGTTTTCTTGGACATGTTGGTTTTTATAGACGTTTTATTAAAGATTTTTCAAAAATTGCCAAACCTCTTTGCCAACTATTAGAAAAGGACAAGAAATTTGAGTTTACTGAAGACTGTTTAAACGCCTTTGAGTTATTAAAAGAAAAGCTAATCACAACCCCTATAACACTTTCACCTAACTGGAAGAAATCATTCGAACTGATGTGTGATGCTAGTGATTATGCTATTGGAGCTGTTCTTGGCCAAATGTATGATAAGATTTTTAAAGTTATATACTGCGCTAATAAAACTCTTAACGATACTCAAATTAACCACACTGTTTCTGAAAAAGAGTTACTGGCTATTGTGTATGCTTTTAAAAAATTTAGATCTTATTTAATTAGGACTAAATGTGTTGTGTACACTGATCACTCTGGTATTAAATATCTGATGCAAAAGAAGGATGTCAAACCAAGGTTAATTAGATGGATACTTTTGAAAAGAATTTGATTTTGTGGTTATTGATAGAAAGGGAACTGATAATCAAATTATTGATCATTTGTCTTTAATTTTGTTGTTATTGATAGAAAGGGAACTGATAATCAAATTACTGATCATTTGTCGAGATTAGAATATCAGGATTATCTGACACTGACAATGAAATTACAGACAATTTCTCGAATGAACAAATTTATAATAATAGAAAGAGAACTGATAATCAAATTGCTGATCATTTGTCAAGATTAGAAAATCAAGAATTAAACACCGAAAATGAAATTACAAAGAGTTTCCCTGATGAAAAACTCTATAGTATTAATGAGTGGAAAATGTCATGGTGTGTTGATATTGTTAATTATATTGTAAGTGATATTTTGTCACTTATGCTGACATTGCAACAACAAAGAAAATTCATTCATGATGCGAAATCATATTTTTGGGATGAGCCTTATTTATAAAAATAATGTAAGGATCTTATGATGAGAAGATGTGTATCTATTGAAGAAACTGAACTAATTATTCAGAAATGTCATGATTCTGAATTTGGAGGACATTTTGGAATTTGATAAAACTATTTATAAAATTTTACAAGCTAGATTTTATTGGTCTACTATATTTAGAGATGTTTATAGATATATAAAAACTTGTGATCGATTTAATAAATTTTACAAGTTGGATTTTATTGGCCTACTATCTTTAGATATGTTTATAGATACATAAAAACTTGTGAAAAAGCTGGATTTTATTGGCCTACTATATTTAGAGATGTTTATAGATATATAAAGACTTGTGATTAGCTAGATTCTATTGGATTAATCTCTTTAGAGATGTTTACAGATACATAAAAACTTGTGATCGATGCCAACGAGTAGCCAATATATCTAGAAAAAATGAAATGCCTTTGCATTTCATGTTAGAAGTTGAGATCTTTGATGTTTGGGGATTGGATTTAATGGGACCATTTATTTCTTCTTTTGGGAACCTATACATTTTTGTTGCAGTAGCTATGTTTCCAAGGGGATTGAAGCACAAGCTTTACCTCGTTGTGAAGCTAAAAGTGTTTCAAGATTTTTAATGAAAAACATTTTCACTAGATACGGAATGCCAAGAGTGATTACACTCACGTAGGATCCCATTTCAGGAATAAATACATTCAAAGATTGGCAGAAAAGTTTAATGTTATTTATAGAATCCCTACTTCCTATCACCCTCATACCAGTGGATTAGCTAAAGTTTCTAATAGAGAGATTAAACAAATACTGGAGAAGACTGTAAACCCTAGTAGAGTAGATTGGTCTACTAGACTGGATACTGTATTATGGGCTTAAAGGACTGGTTATTAAACTCCTATTGGAATGACTCTTTACAGGCTAATTTTTGAAAAGACTTATCACTTAACAATAGAATTTGAGCATAAAGCATATTGGGCGATTAAAGAATTCAATTATAATTTGAAAGATGGTGGTGAGAAGAGATTGTTACAAATGAATTAATTGGAAGAATTAAGAAATGAATCTTATGATAACGAAAGAAGTTATAACGATAAACTAAAGTTATGGCATGATCAGAAGATTAACTAGAAGAACTTTGAACCAGGACAAGAAGTAGCTAAAGTTATGGCATGATCGGAAGATTAACCAGAAGAACTTTGAACCAGGACAAGAAGTTTTTATAAGGTTGAAGTTATTCCCTGGGAAATTGAAGTCTCGTTGGTTAAGACCATTTACTGTGACTCCAATTTACACTTACAGAGCTGTTGAAATTGAAGATCAAAAGACTGAGAATAGATTTAAAGTAAATGGACACAGATTAAAGCCATAATTTGAGAATAAAAGACCAATTTTTAAAGAGGTTTTAATAGTCAGTCAACCTGAATAATATCTAAATAGGTCGGGTTGACGACGTTAAACCATGCGCTTTATGAGAGGCAACCCATAGTTATCTTTATTTTTATTTTTTTTTGTAAATTATAGTGTTTTTTGTTTGAAATTATTGTTAGTTTGTGGCAGTATTGAACTCTACTACTCGTATTTACCCTTGAATCTTCATAAAAATTGGATCCATAGAGAAAATTGGAAGCACTGAATCGGAGGAGTAGTAGATTTACTTTACTACCTATATATCTATGTGTGTGATTTGATTTGAACTTATGTGTTTTCTATAGTTTCAAATTTTGCTTTTAGATCTCAATATAGTTTAGATTGAGCATAAAATATTTGTTCTCAGCGATTAGAGTGTTGTGGCTTGGATGCGATGCTGAATTGATTTATTAAGGTTGAAAAATACCAAAATTATGTGTGTCGTGTAACGTGTATTGTAAACCTTGGATTTTATATATGATTGTAATTTTGTGTGTGTGAATGTTTATTTATGTTAGTACATCATTTAATCACCTAAATTTATGTCTAGAACAATTAAATGGATGTCGACGAGGCTTGAAATTTATCAAAATCCCAAAATTTGGAAATTGAACCAGTTTTGAAAATCTCGCCGATGGCGCCATCGACATCGTTGACGGCGGTTTTTTCCTGAGACTTTGGCTATTTAATTCAATAGAGCTCGCCGATGGCTCTGAAGGCCCCGCCGATGTTGAGATACCGAAAAAACACTTTTAACTATGATTTTGACCAGTTAACCACCACTATTCATCATCCTCTTCCTCCTAATAAATAAGGATTTCGATCTAGGGCTTGAATATCTTAGATTTGGGGTGATTTCAAGGCTTTTAGACACTGAATTTTATCATCTCTCGATAAGAGCTTCACTCCAACCTAAAAATACTTGATTTTCACCTTGAATTTCTCCCACATTGAGGAAATCTGAAAAAATTGAGAATGTGGAGAAATATTTGGAAGAAATTCATGGAACTTAGTTTTGAACTCTTAGAGTAAATCTTAGAAGCCATTATTTGCATATTTGAAATATATTTTGGAATTTTTCTAAAATTTTGATTAGATTGAAATGGCTTCGCAACAAAAGAGGCGACTTGAGTTTGACGAGTCTCGCTTCATCAATGCAAATACTCAGTAGAGATTTACTTCAGTATTTCAAGGGAAGATATGTATTCAAGATTGTGTTTTTGGGAGTCCGGGAGGAGAAGTTGAACGAGTCATTACATAACAGAGGTGGGAAAATTTCTGTTATACCACCAATAAGGCTGTTGTGATCATTGTGAAAGAATTTTATGCCAATGTGTTCCATTCTGAGGACGAAACCGTTCGAGTAAAAGAGTTTTATGTTGGGTTTAGCGCCGCCCGCATTAACTCATTTTATGAAGTCCCAGACTCCTACATCTGCAATTATGAAACCTTCAGTACAATGAAACCTTCAGCACTATTTTATTTCCTCTACTCCGTGTCCAACCTATCACTATAGTGAGGTAACAAGAGAAGAGTTATTCTGAATTTCTGCTTTCAGAATAATTAGACTATAAATGTGGGGAGAATTATTTATAAGAATATTTTGACCACAACAAGGAGTGAATCAAGTGGAGGTTTGAGACATCCTGATCTCATTTATGCACTTTGCCAACTTTCTGGAGTTGAAGCTGGAGATGATGAAGAATGGGTTTACCCTATGAAACCCATTAGTAAAGCTAATTTAAAGACGTATGAATCCCATGAAGTATGGAGATCTGGGAGTAGGAGTAAAGAACCTTCTACTAGTAGAGATATCCCCTCTACTAGTTATAACCTTCATTCCTCTAGTTCCCCTACCCTTCATGAAGTAATGAATGAGTTAACTTTTCAGCGGAAAAGTATAGAGAAAATAAATGAAAGAATTGGGGGATTAGAACGTAGACATGATTATGATAGTGAGTACCTACAGAAACATTCCGACTTTGAGATAGCTTACTACGAAACTCAGGCCCGACACTACAGAGGTGAGCCTGGGCATTCTGACTTTGAGATAGCTTACTACGAAGCTCAAGCCCAACACTACAGAGGTGAGCCGGATGTTACTTTTCCTGAATGCCCCCATTATACTCAGTATCAGCCTAATCTTTCTGCTGACCAAGGAGACGAGGATATATTATGGGATTTTGATATATGATAGTGATTAATATACTTTTATTTTGTGCTTTTGTAATAGAGATAGATGTTTGTTTGTATGTACTTTCATTTTATTATCTATTTTATTTTATGTAGTTTTAAATGTGCATGTGTAGTTATAATAGACTTTGATTAGTACTTTGTAAATTTGTATTGTGATGTTGTTAGTGAAATTTGTGTTTGTATAATGTTTAGTTTTGTACTTATTTCAAAATTTCATTGTCCAGCAACTTCTCTAAAGATTTATATGTATAGAAAGCTCCTAATATTACATACCAGTTGAAGTAAAATTTTAAGAAGGAACGACAAAAATTTCAGAATGATAAAAATGCCTAAAGTACTGAGGAATGATTTATATTTAAAATACTTCTTTCCACCTGTATCATTCCATATTGAAAAATTTACGTTTGGGGGAGAGAAGAAAAAGTTTAACTATTATATGTTCTCAATTTAAATATTTTCAAAAATTATTAATATGAATTTTTGTAGTGAATTCAATTCAGATAACTATATTTTATAAATAATTGAATTTTTTATAAATTTAAAGGAATATATTTGTAAGGAAAATTAATTTTAAAGATTAAGATATTTAGTATAAGAGAATAAGACTATAGTTAACAATTTTAAGTAAAGAAAACTATATTTTGAAATATTAAGAATCTTAAAAATTCTTTTGAGAAGAAAAGATTGGGGCTCAATGATGTAAAAGCTATGAAATACTTAAAAGGCAAAGGAATGCTTTGAGTTTCAAATTTAGGGAAAGAAAAGTGAAGTTCAAAATTATTAATAAGTTAAAGGAATGCTTTGAGTTTCAAATTTAGGGAAAGAAAGGTGATGTTCAAAATCATTAAAGGTGGAATGCTTTGAAAATGCTTTGAGTTTCAAATTTAGGGAAAGAAAAGTGAAGTTCAAAATCATTAAAGGCTATCCAATGTTTTGAGTTTCAAATTTAGGGAAAGAAAAGTGAAGTTCAAAATCATTAAAGGCTATCCAGATTTTTGAGTTTCAAATTTAGGGAAAGAAAAGTGAAGTTCAAAATCATTAAAGACTATCCAGATAAAGTAATCCTCACTTGAAAATCAAAAAAGAAAGGATTGAAAACAATCCCTGAAAAGAAAAGAAAAATATATAGGATTGAAAGCGGTGATGTTTAAAATCATTAAAGGCTATCCAGATATAGTAATCCTCACTTGAAAAAGGAAAAAGAAAGGCAATCCCTGAAAAGAAAAGAAAAATATATAGGATTGAAAGCAATCCAAATGAAAAAGAAAAAAATATTAATCCTTGAAAAGAAAAGAAAAATATATAGGATTGAAAGCAATCCAAATGAAAAAGAAAAAAAACCCTGAAAAGAAAAGAAAAATATATAGGATTGAAAGCAATCCAAATGAAAAATAGAAAAGAAAGAAAAGCTGAAAAGAAAAGAAAAATATATAGAATTGAAAGCAATTCAAATGAAAAAGAAAAAAAAAAAAAAAAGAAAAGAAAAATATATATAGGATACAATCCAAATGAAAAGGAAAAAAATATATATATAAGTGAGGAGAAGCTTGAAGAGATGCCTAATCAAAAACTGGCTTCACTTGGACCTACCTAAAAGGAAAACCTAAATACATTCCTGAACTTATATTTATGGCTATATCTTTTACTAGTAGAGTTCTCATGAAGTTCCTATCTTTTGAATATTCTAAGTGACTTATATCTTTACTAGTAGTGTTCTCATGAAGTTCCTAATATTTGAAATTTCTAAGTGACTTGATATTACAACATATATCATTCTTGAAATGAATAGAAAACTAGAACTCTTACACTTAATGACTGGATAGTCTTGTATCTACAGAGTTAATTTAATTACTTGAAATTTTTCCGAAAGTCTTACTATGATATTCACTTAAATCAAACTTATAGTACTTCTGAATTAAAACTTTATCACAGTAGATCATAACATTTATGTAGTACAAAAATTACTTGAGGGCAAGTAATAGTTATGTTTGGGGGATTTTGACCAAAGAAAAATATGTTGAGATTTTCATACCTATTTTGCACTGGTTTTGATGATATTGTACTTTAAAGAAAGATATTTTTGATGTTTTTTTGCAGATATGTTGAATTGTGGTCATTGGAGCAAAAAAGAACAAATTTAGAGCAAAAAAACCAAAATATGAAGATTTGATCTTAGGCGCCGATGGCGCCATCGACACCGCCGACGGCGGGTTTTTCCCGAGAATCCAGAATAAAATACTCTAGAAGGCCGCCGATGACGAGAACGACGGTTCTCTCAATAAATGCATTGAATGTGGATGATTTTTGAAGGGACGTGACCAAAGGAAAATATGTTGAGATTTGCATACCTATTTTATACTGATTTTGATGATATTGCACTTTACAAAAATGTATTTTTGATGTTTTGTTGCAGGTATGATGAATTACGATCATTGGAGCAATAATATGCAAAAAGGAACAAATTTGGAGCGAAAATGACCATAATATGAAGATTTGAACTCGGGCGTTGACAACAAGCCCAACGACGCCGACGATGAGAATTTCCCGAGACTCCAAATCAAATAATTTAGACGGCGCCCATGAGACCACCGACGGCAAGATCGGCAGTTATCTAAATAGGTGCATTGAATGTAGACAATTTTTAGAGTAATGCTTAGGGAACTCTTGGAGAAACTCTTCTACAACTTTAAAAGAACATTTTGGCTAAAAATGGAGAGGCTAGTGGGTGGCTCTAGAGGTTGGAGAGGTTCCAGTAGTGTGTAGAGAGTTTAATTTAGGGTTAAATTGTGAGAAATTCTTTGAGAGATTGTAAGAGTGAAGGGAAAGTGAGAAATTTCTTCCTCCTTGCTGCTTCGAAGAAGAATTCTGTGTGCTGTAAAGAAAGGAAGCGATTCAGAGGAACTTCGAGAAGTTTGTTTGGGGAGGAATTAGAGATAAGTGTTATTTACTTGTTGTAGATTGTATGACTTTGTTTTTATATATAAATTTAGAGTTTTGTCGTATCTTCCCTATGAGTTATGAGTAGTTTTCTTTTTCTTTCTCCTTGTCTTGAGATTTGTGAAATGGTGATTTGAATTGGTTAAGCCTTAAAAATATTAAAGAAGTTGTGATGATCTTTTCACTTTGATCTTAATTTACTTTCAATCTGGCCAATTAATTGGTTAAAATATGTTGAATTTAACAACTAAAGTGAAGATTACATCCAATATTCAGAGAGGTCAAAGCCCTTAGAAGTTGGGTGCAAATAAATAAAGAAATAAAATTATCGGGCTTAGAAATGGAGATTTTAGAGTGAAAGACTAAAATCCTGTTTTCGGCCTTATCATTTGGGTACTGAAGTGTAGATGTTATCCCTCAGACGAGGGGAACGTAGGAGCTCCGAAGTGAGAGCCAGTATCCTCCCAACTTAGCCGAAGATTCAGTAACCAAGCATAGGATTAGTCAATGTTCTTTATGCCTGTACCAAAGGTTAAAGAATAGGTATGCTCATATTTGGCACAATCTAATTTGAACTGATTCACTTTATCCATTCACTTTAATTTCTTGACAAGGAGAAGGATGNTTCCATATCCAGGCCTCCATTAGAGCCCTGTATTACTTGAGCGATACGTATACTTGCGTTGATAAGTGTGACTTTGCCATTAGTGAATATTTTATACACATCTTTATCAAATCTATACCCGTTATCAAGTTTTTGATGCCGTTGTCGGGGATTTAAATCTTTTAGCAGCAGTATCAAATTCTTGTATTTTTAAGCATATATAAAGTCACTGTCAAATTTTTGGTGCCATTGTCAGAGAGTAAAAGTTAGATTTAAAAAAAAAATCATAATTAGAGTAACGGCCAAATTAGGATTATTAGAAACATTTCCTTGAATTGCAGCTTATTTTCATATTTAGTTAACTGTTTTTCTGTGTACTGATTTCAATTGTATGCGTAAATTTAGACCTGAAANCCAGGGAGTAAAAGTTAGATTTTTAAAAAAGTCATAATTAGAGTAACGGCCAAATTAGGATTATTAGAAAAATTTCCTTGAATTGCAACTTATTTTCATATTTAGTTAACTGTTTTACTGTGTACTGATTTCAATTGTATGCGTAAATTTAGACCTGAAACTCTTATACCCTTGATTCGGCATTAGAACNGTCCTAATTTACACCTCGCTAGTTTCTTAGAACTTTGTGCTGCCTTTAAATATGACAGAGTTTCAAAGAATGCTGTCAGACTTAAACTTTTTCCTTTTTCACTTAGGGATATGGCTAAGATGTGGTTAAATTTGTTAGCACCTGGATCTATTAGAACATAGGGAGAAATTTCACAGAAAATTCTATCAAAATATTTCCCTCCATCCAAAACTACTAAACTTAGAAATGACATAACATCGTTTTGTTAGATTGATGGAGAGTCGATATATGAAGCTTGGGAGAGATTTAAAAATCTTCTTAGGAAGTGCCATCATCATTCATTACCAGATTGGTTGATAATTCAAAGTTCTTACAATGAATTTGTGGGATCACTTAGATCAATTATAGATGCTGCGGTTGGTGGTTCTTTAATGTCAAAACCTTTTGATGAGGCTTATTTGTTAATAAAAGAGATGACTAACAACAATTTTCAATGGCCCTCTAAAACGGTAAATACTAAAAGAGTAGCTAGTATCCATGATTTTGATGCAATATCAATGTTAGCTTCGTAGATTGTTGCAATATCAAAGAAATTAGATCATTATAGAATGAATTATTCTCGAACACCTACTATGATGGAAGAGAATTCATCTAGGTAATTTTTGGATGTTCAACCTTCGTATGAGACTTTAAATGCTATTAATAATAGACCCAAAAACCCTTATTCAAACTATTATAACCCAGGTTGGAAGAATCATCCAAATTTTAATGGAATAACAATCTTCTACGATCAACAATGTGCAAACAACCCAATGAACCCATTAGAAAATTCATCCAACCAAGGAAATGTTAACTATAGACCCCAACAATGGGCAAACAACTCAGTGAACCCATTAGGAAATTCATCCAACCAGGGAAATGTTAATAAACAATGGGCAAACAACCCAGTGAACCCATTAGGAAATTCATCCAACCAAGAAAATGTTAACTATGGCGAACAACCCAGTGAACCCATTAGGAAATTCATCCAACTAAGGAAATGTTAACTATAGACCTGAACTATTGTAACCCAGTTTGGAAGAATCATCCAAATTTTAATTGGAATAACAATTCTTCTACAAATCAACAATGGGCAATGAAGAATCATCCAAATTTTAATTGGAATAACAATTCTTCTACAAATCAACAATGGGCAAACATCCAACCAAGGAAATTTTAATTATAGACCTTTTTATGCTCTAGGATTTAACAGTAACAATTAATTTAAGGAAAAGAAGTTGTCTATGGAAGAGATGATATGGGTCAACAATTGCAGAATCAAGGAAATCAATTACAAATTCAAGTAAATCAATTACAAACTCAAGGAACTGCTATAAAGAATATTGAAAATCAATTAGGGCATATCACTACTGCGCTTAGTAATCAAACATTAGGAACCTTTCCTAGTACTGTGGAACAAAATCCTAAAGATCAAGGAAAAGAACATATAAAAGTGATATAATTACGAAGTGAAAAGAATTGGAAACAAGAGTGGAGAAAGAAATAGAAACTGAAAAAGAGAAAGTAGATACAGAAAAAAAAAGATCATGAACACCCAGATTTAGAATATCTACTTACACTAATGAAAATTGTTGTGGAGAAACCTCCACTATCGTTTCCTCAAAGATTGAAGCAACACAAACAGAATAAACAATTTTTCAAGTTTTTAAAAATTCTTAAGAAATTAACAGTAAATATTCCCTTCGCAGAAGCTTTAGAGTAAATGCCAAATTATGTGAAGTTTATGAAAGATATTTTGAAAAACAAAAAGAAGTTCACTGATAATGAGACTGTTGCACTTAGCAAAAAGTGTAGTGAAATTATTCAGAAAAAGCTTCCTGAAAAATTAAAAGATCCAAGCAATTTTACTATACCGTGTGCTATCGGTGAAAAAATTAATGGAAGAGCTTTATGTGATTTGGGAGCCAGCATTAATCTTATGTCTCTATCAATCTTCAAAAGATTAGGATTAGGAGAAGTCTCACCTACTTCTGTAACTCTTTAGTTAGCGGATCGTTCAGTTACTTATCCTAAGGGAGTTATAGAAGATGTGTTAGTAAAAGTTGATAAACTTATCTTTCCTATGGATTTCATTGTTTTAGATATGGAGGAAGATAAAGAAATACCTATAATTTCAGGGAAACCATTTTTAGCTACTGGAAAAGCTATGATAGATGTTCAAAAAGGAGAATTAACTATGAGAGTTAACGATTAAGAAGTGACTTTTAACATTGCAAAATCTATGAAATACCCTATTATTGAAAGTGATAATTAATGTTTTCACAAGAAAATTAGTGAACATCTATTGAAAAAGCATTTTAAAGAACATATTGAAGAGAAAGAACAATTTCAAGATAGTGATGAAGCAATTTTAGACAATATAGAAAATGAAGAATTAGATTATGTTCAGGGAAGATTTGAGATGTTAGATATTACAAAAAATGCTGATAAGAATCTAGTTCCGTCAATTATAAAACCACCTGAACTTGAGTTGAAAATATTGCCTAACCACTTGAAGTATGTGTTTCTGGAAACTCATCTACACTACATGTTATTATATCTTCAGAATTAAATTATTTGCAAGAGCAAAGACTTTTGGATACTTTAAAAAGATATAAGAAAGCTTTTGGTTGGACCTTAGGTAAAATTAAGGGAATTAGTCCTTAAATTTTTATGCACAAAATTATACTAGATGAACAATATAAACCAAGAGTTGATCCACAAAGGAGATTAAACTCAATGATGAAAGAAGTAGTCAAGAATGAAATTTTGAAATGGTTGGACACTGAAATTATATATCCGATGATGAAAGAATTAGTTAAGAAGGAAATTTTGAAATGGTTAGACACTGGAATTATATATCCTATTTCAGATAATGGGTAAAAAAGGAAATTTTGAAATGGTTAGACACTAGAATTATATATCCTATTTCAGATAGTGCACAGAGGAAATTTTGAAATGGTTAGACACTGGAATTATATATCCTATTTCAGATAGTGCGTGGGTAATAAATTTTGAAATGGTTAGACACTGGAATTATATATCCTATTTCAGATAGTGCATGAGTAAGTTTATTCATTGTGTTCCTAAGAAAGGAGTGACTGTTGAAACAAAATAAAATAATCAATTAATACCTATCAGACAAGCTCCTAAAAAAGGAAGAGTGACTGTTGAAACAAAAGAAAATAATGAATTAATACCTATCAGACTCGTAAAAAGGAGTGACTGTTGAAACAAAAGAAAATAATGAATTAATACATATCCAAAAAGTTACTGGGTGAAAGAAGGAGTGACTATTGAAAAAAATAGATCAATGAATTAATATTTATGAGACAAGTTAATGGGTGGCGTATTTGCATTGATTATAAAAAATTAAACACTGCCACTAGGAAAGATCACTTCCCTTTACCCTTTTTAGATCAAATAGTAGATAGACCTGCTGGGCACAAATATTTTAAAGATCACTTCCCTTTACCCTTTTTAGATCAAATAGTAGATAGACTTGCTGGGCCCAAATATTTTTGTTTTTTAGATGGATATATCGATTATTATCAAATTCCTATTGCTTCTGAGGATCGAGAAAAGACAACATTTACTAGTCCTTTTGGAACTTTTGCTTTTTGAAGAATGCCTTTTGGATTCTACAACATTCGAGAGATGTATGATGTCCATATTTAGTAAATTAATTGATGATGGATTGAAAGTATTTTTGGATGNTTTTTTTATATGGATATACTGGTTACCATAAAATTCATATTGCTCCTGAGGATCAAGAAAAGACAACATTTACTAGTTCTTTTGGAGCTTTTGCTTTTTGAAGAATGCCTTTTGGATTATGTAATGCACATGCAATGTTTCAGAGATGTATGATGTCTATATTTAGTGAGTTAATTGATGATGGATTGGAAGTATTTATGGATGATTTCTCTGTATTTGGAACATCATTTGACGCATGCTTAAATTTTCTTGAAAAAGTTTTGGAGTTATGTGAAAGAACTAATTTAGTTCTAAATTGGGAGAAATGTCAATTTATGGTTGCAGGAGGAATTGTGTTAGGGCATAAAATTTTGGAAAATGGTATGGAAGCAGACCCTGCAAAAATTCAAGTTATATCTAAATTAACACCTCCCACTAGTGTAAGAGAGGTTAGGAGTTCTCTTGGACATGTTGGTTTTTAAAGGCAATTTATTAAAGATTTTTAAAAAATTACTAAACCTCTATGCTAACTTTTTGAAAAGGATAAGAAATTTGAATTTACTGAAAACTGTTTAAATGCCTTTTAGTTATTAAACAAAAAAATTAATCACATCCCCTATTATAGTTTCACCTAATTGGGAAAAACCATTTGAGCTGATGTGCGATGCTAGTGATTATGCTATTGGAGTTTTCCTTGGACATAGGTATAAAAAGATTTTTAAAGTTATATACAACGTTAGTAAAACTCTTAACGATGCTCAAATTAACTATAATGTTACTGATTAATAGTTATTGGCCATTATGTATGCTTTAGAAAAATTTAGATCTTATTTAATTGGGACTAAATGTATTGTACACACTGATCACTCTGCTATTAAGAATTTGATGTATAAGAAAATTGTCAAACCAAGGTTAATTAGATGAATACTTTTAATGCAAGAATTTGATCTTGTGGTTATTGATAGAAAGGGAACTGATATTGAAATTGCTGATCATTTTTCAAGGTTAGAAAATCATGAATTATCTGACACTGATGATGAAATTACAGACAGTTTCCCTTATGAAAAACTTTATAATATTAATGAGTGGAAAATACCATTGTATGTTGATATTGTTAATTATATTGTAATTGATATTTTACCACCTATGCTAACATTGCAATAGTAAAGAAAATTCATTCATGATGCGAAAGCATATTTTTGGGATGAGCCTTATTTATATAAACAATGTAAGGATCTTATTATGAGGAGATGTGTACCTTATGAAGAAACTGAACTAATCATTCAGAAATGTCATGATTCTTAATTTGGAGAACATTTTGGGATTGATAAAACTGCTTATAGAATTTTACATGCTGGATTCTATTGGCTTACTATCTTTAGAGATGTTTACAGATAAATAAAAACATGTTATCATTGTCAACGAGTAGGCAATATATCTAGAAGAAATGAAATGCCTCTAAAATTCATGTTAAAAGTTGAGATCTTTGATGTTTGGGGATTAGATTTCATGGGACCATTTATTCCTTCATTTGGACATATTATTTGCAGTAGACTACATTTTAAAGTAGATTGAAGCACAAGCTTTACCTCGTTGTGACGATAAAAGTGTTTCAAGATTTTTAATGAAAATTATTTTTACTAGATACGAAATGCCGAGAATGATTATCACTCATGGAGGATCCCATTTTATGAATAAAAACATTCAGAGATTAGAAAAAAAATTTAATATTATTCATAGAATCTCTACTTCCTACCACCCTCAAACCAGTGGGTTAGCTGAAGTTTCTAATAGAGAGATTAAACAAATACTTGTGAAGACTGTAAACCCTAGTAGAGCAGATTGGCCTACTAGACTGGATACCGTATTATGGGCTTACGAGACTGCTTATAAATCTCCTATTGGAATTACTCCTTACAGACTGATTTTTGGAAAAACTTGTCACTTACTAGTAGAATTGGAGCATAAAGCATATTGGGCGATTAAATAATTCAATTATAATTTGAAAGTTGTTGGTGAGAAGAGACTGTTACAATTGGATGAATTGGAAGAAATAAGAAATGACTCTTATTATAACGCATAATTTATAAGGAGAAACTAAAGTTATGGCATGATCAGAAGATTAACCAGAAGAACTTTGAACGAGGACAAGAAGTTTTGCTTTACAATACAAGGCTGAAGTTATTCCCTGGGAAATTGAAGTCTCGTTGGTTAGGACCCTTTACTGTGACTCAAGTTTATACTTAGGGAGCTGTTGAAATTGAAGATCAAAAGAGTGGGAATAGATTTAAAGTAAATGTACATAGATTAAATCCTTATTTTAAGGGTAAAAGACCAAATTTTAAAGAGGTTTTAATGATTAGTCAACCTAAATAATACCTGAATAGGTCGGGCTGATGACGTTAAACCAAGCGCTTTATGGGAGGCAACCCATAATTATCTTTATTTTTATCACGGATTATAGTAGTTATTATTTAAATTTATTGTTAGTTTATAGTAGTATTAAGCTCTACTACTCTTATTTACCCTTAAATTTGAAATTATCATTAGTTTGTGGTAGTATTGAACTCTACTACTCATATTTATCCTTGAATCGAAATTATCATTAGTTTGTGGTAGTATTGAACTCTACTACTCATAATTACCCTAGAAATATCTTAAAATTGGGATCTGAGAAAAATTGAAACACATTCAGACCAAAGCGAAACTGTGCAATTTTTGCCTTGGGCGCCGACAACGCCCTCGATGCTTCCAATGGTTGGTTTTTCTAGAGAGTCCAGGCAATTAAAATCTAAAGGCTCGCCGACAGTGCCATCGACGACGCCAATGACGAGACCTACGGGATGACAGTTTCTGGAGTTTGAATGGACTGTTTTTGGCGGTTTAAGGCGGAAGTTACTCCTTTTAAACTTCAAAATTTGATTCCTAAGTTTGTATTTCCCCAAAAAACGAAGTGAAACTCCACTAAATTCATCTCTATGGCATCCAATTCCCCTGAAAATAATAGATTGCGAGTGTTTAACTGGAGAAAGTTCAATAGTTTTGAGGCGCAGCGAATCTTCAACAAAGTGCTGACAAAGAAGAAAGTTATCAAGGAAAGAGGATTCGTGAATTGAGGAATGAAAAATCCATCAATGGAAATTGAAGAGATGATTGTGCGACGAAGATGGGAAGTGTTGTGCTACACTACAGCCGTCGTAGTTGTTCCTGTAGTGAATGAATTTTCTGATAAATTGCATGGAATCAACTAGGGAGTTGTCTATGTGCGAGGTAGATGAATAAATTTTACTCCTGCACTGATTAATGAGTTATATATGATCGAGAATGTTCCTGTTTGCCATTATTCCAACTTCATCCTAACAAGAAACCTGATGAATGAGATCTATCAAGATTTAACAGACGAAACTGAAGATTGGGAAATGAGAGAAAACGAGTATGTTAGTTTTTCTGTGACATTTCTAAAGCCCGTTTCTAAACACTGGCACTTCTTCATTTCTGCAAAACTATTGCCGACGATAAGGATCGGTAAAGTTACTAAGGAAAGTGCTATTCTGAATTATTGCATCCAAATGGGACTGCTGATTGATATTGGATCGATAATTGTGAAGTCTGTTTTGGGCCTGATCGTTCATGGATCAACTTATGGGCTTGGACATCCTTCCACAATTTTTTTACTTTGCAGTCAGTTCCAAGTATCTTATTAGAATTGGGAAAAGGTACTTCTACCTTGGAAGCCTTTGGACCCAACTGAGAGATTCCCAGCCAATGAAGATGAAAATGATATGACTATTATTGTGGATCAATCATCTTAGAATTCACTGCCTATTCAACCTTTAGTTCTGGACAAGACACTAGTGATCTTACATAGAATCAAGAAATTGAAGAAAGAGGTACAAAATCTTATGAATGCAATTAACAATATCTCCATATTTTTGATCATCTAAACTGGAGAATGAAAGAACATTTTGATCACTCTGGACATATCGAAGGAAGTTTGATATGATTGATGAGAAAGATGAAATTGATAGAAGAGGATTCTACTGAAGAATTTCCATACCGACCTTCTATAATCGCTTCATTCATGTTTAATCAATGAGTGACCTCTGAGGAGAAACAAGCACTGAATCTGAAGAGTATTTGATTTACCTTGCTACCTGTATGTTCATGCGTGTAATTTGATTTGAATTTTGTCTTTGCTTTATTTTAGAATTTCGCTTTTAGATCTCAATATAGTTGAGATTGACCATAGGATGTTTGTATTCAGCGTTTTGAGTGTTGTGGCTTGGATTGCAACACTGAATTGATATATTAAGGTTGAGAAAATACAAAACTTAGGTGTGTCGTGTAACATGTATTGTAACCCTTGGAACTTATATATAATAGTGATGTTTTGTGTTGTGAATGTTTATTAGTTTTAGTACATCATTTAATTACCTAAAAATTATGTCTATAATGATTGAATTGATGTCGTTGAGGCTTGAAATTGATCAAAATCGCAAAAATTTAGAAATTGAACCAATTCAATAGAGCTTGCCGACAGCGCACTCGACGCCATCGATGGTGGACTTTTCCAGAGAATTAGGATATTAATTCAATAGAGCTTACTGACGGCGCCGAAAACCCCGGTGACGGCGAGATCCTGAAAAAAACACCTTTAACCACAATTTTGACCTGTCAACCGCCACTATTCATCATCCCCTTCCTCTTAAAAATGAAAAATTTGATCTAAGGCTTGAAGATCTTTGATTTGGGGGCGATTTCAAAGCATTTAGACACTGGATTTGATCATCTGTTGGTAAGAGCTTCACTCCAAACTAAAAAATTTGATTTTTACCATGAATCTCTTCCACATTAAGAAGATCCAAAAATTTGAGAATGTGGAGAAAATATTGGGAAGAAATTCATGGAATTTATTTTTGAATTCTTAGAGTCACTCTTAGAAGCCATTATTTGCATATTTGAATTATATTTTGGAATTTTTCTATAATTTTGATTAGATTGAAATGTCTCCATGACATGGGAGATGAATTGAGTTTGACGAGTCTCGTTTCGTCAATGCGAAGGCTCAATCAAGATTTTCTTCAGTATTTAAAGGGAATAAATGTATAGAAGATCGAGTTTTTGAGAGTGTTGGAGGAGAAATTGAACGAGTTATTACCAAATAGAGGTGGGAAATCTTTCATTATACCCCCAATAAAGCTGCTGCTAATATAGTGAAAGAATTTTATGCCAATGTACTCTATTCTGAGGACGGAATTGTTTAAGTGCAGAGATTTTGTATTAAATTAAGTGCCACCAGCATTAACGCCTTTTATGAAGTCCCAGACTCCTATAGCTGCCATTATGAAACCTTCGGTACAATGGAGGGCCAGCTGAATGATGTTATCAACTTTCTCACTGATGGGAAAGGGACATGGAAGAGAAAGCAACTGCTTCCATGTTGAATGCCACATCTAAAGCATGACACTATTTTATTTCCTCTACTCTGTTACTTACCTATCACCATAGTGAGGTAATAAGGGATAGAGCTATTCTGAATTTTTGTATTCAGAATAATAGAAATATTAATGTGGAGAGAATCATTTTTAAGAATATATTGACCACGACAAGGAGTGAAACAAGTGGAGGTCTGAGACATCCTGGCCTTATTTATGCACTTTCCAACTTTCTGGAGTGGAAGCTAAAGATAATGAAGAATGGGTTTACCCTATGAAGCCCATTAGTAAAGCTAATTTGAAGACATATGAAACCCATGAAAAATAAAGAATTAGGAGTAGGAGACGAGAACCTTCTACTAGTAGAGATATCCCCTCTGCTAGTTATGACCTTCCTTCTCTAGTTCCACTACCCTGAATGATTTAATGAATGAGTTGACCTTACAGCGAAAGAGTATAGAGCTAATAAATGAAAGAATTGGGGGTTTAGAATGTAGACATGATTACAATAGTGAGTACCTATAGAGGCATTCAGACTTTGAGATAGCTTACTACGAAGCTCAGGCCCGACACTACAGAGGTGAGCCTGATGTTACTTTTCCTGAATGCCCCCGATATATTCAGTATCAACCCAATCCAGCTGCTGACCAAGGAGATGAAGATATAGTTTGGGATTTTGACATATGATAGTAGTTGATGTACTTTTACTTTTATTTTTGTAATTATTGTAATAGAGATAGATGTTTGTGTGTTTGTACTTTCATTTTTATTTTTATGTTGCAATTGGATAATTTTTAAGTATTGTTAGAATTATTTGGTGTGGTAGCTAAAATTTGTTAAATTGTAATGTGATGTGATTTTCATTTTGCATTTTAATTGTAAATGTTTTATTTAGTATTGTTGATGTGTTAATGAAATATTTTGTTTGTATAATGTTTTGTTTTGTACTTATTTCAAAATTTCATTACCCAACAAATTCTCTAAAAATTTATTTGTATAGAAAGCTCTTAATGTTACAGACCAGGTGAAATAGAAATTTTAAGAAGGACTGCAAAAATTTCAAAATGATGAAAATGCCTTAAATACCGAGGTATGATTTATATTTAGAATTTTTCTGTCCACCTGTATCATTTAATATTGAAAAACATAAGTTTTGGGGAGGGAAGAAAAAGATTAACTATTAGATGTTCTCAATTTAAATATTTTCAAAAATTATTAATATGATATTATGTAGTGAATTTAATTCAGATAACTATATTTTTTAGATATTTAAATATTATGGTAGATTTAAAGGAATATTTTTGTAATGAAAATTAATTTTGGGGATTAAGATATTTAGTATAAGAGAATAAGACTATAGTTAACTATTTAAAGTAAAGGAAATTATATTTTGAACTTTTAAGATTCTTGGAAATTCATTTGAGAAGAAAAGATTGGGTCTCAATGATGTAAAAGCAATGAAATATTTATAAGGTAAGGGAATGCTTTGAGTTTCAAATTTAGGGAAAGAAAGGTGATGTTCAAAATCATTAAAGGCTCTCCAGAGTAACCCTCACTTGAAAAATGAAAAAGAAAGGATTGACAAAAATCCCTGAAAAGAAAAGAAAAATATATAGGATTGAAAGCAATCCAAATGAAAAAGAGAAAAGAAAAGAAAGAAAAAAAAATAAAAGTGAGGAGAAGCTTGGGAAGATGCCTAATCAAAAATTGGCTTCACTGAACCTACCTAAAGGGAAAACCTAAATACATTCTTGAACTTATATTTATGGATTATCATCTTTACTAGTAGTGTTCTCATGAAGTTCCTATCATTTGAATATTCTAAGTGACTTGATATTACAACATATAGTCATTCTTGAAATGAATAGAAAACTAAAACTCTTAAACTTGATGACTAGATAATCTGGTCCCTACAGAGTTAATTTAATTACTTCAATTTTTTCTAAAAATCTTACTATGGTTTTTTTTTAAATCAAACTTATAGTATTTCTGAATTAAAACTTTACTACAATAGATCATAACTTTTATATAGTACTAAAATTAGTTGAGGACAAGTAATAACTAAGTTTGGGGGATTTTGACAAAAGGAAAATATGTTGAGATTTTCATACTTAATTTATATTAATTTTGATGTTATTGCACTTTAAAGAAGAGGATTTTTGATGTTTTGTTGCAAGTATGATGAATTATGGTTATTGGAGCAAAAATATGCAAAAAGGAGCGAATTTGGAGCGAAAAAGGACCAAAATATGAAGATTTGAACTAGGGCGCCGATGGTGAGCCCAACGACGCCGACGGTGAGAATTTCCCGAGACTCCAGATCAAATAATTTAGAAAGCTCTCCGACGACACCCTTGAGGCCACCGACGGTGAGATCAGCGGTTATCTCAACAGGTGCTTTGAATGTGGACGATTTTTTTAGGGATGCTTAGGCAACTCTTGGAAAAACTCTTCTACAACTTTAAAAGAAGATTTTAGCAAAAAATGGAGAGGCTCTTGGGTGGCTTTAGAGGTTAGAGAGGTTCTAGTAGTGTGTAGAGAGTTTAATTTAGGGTTAGATTGTGAGAAATTCTTCAAGAGATTGTAAGAGTGGAGGGAAAGTGAGAGATTTCTTCCTCTTTGCCCCTTCGAAGAAGAATTCTGTGTGCTCTAAAGAAAGTAAGAGATTCAGAGGAACGTCGTGGAGTTTGCTTGGGGAGGAATTAGAGATAAGTATTATTTACTTGTTGTAGATTGTATGACTTTTCTTTTATATATAAATTTTGAATTTTTTTTGTATCTTCCCCATGAGTTCTGAGTAGTTTTCTCTGTCTTTCTCCTTGTCTCGAGATTTGTGCAATGGTGATTTGAATTGCTTGAGCCTTGAAAATGTTAAAGAAGTTGTGATGATCTTTTCACTTTGATCTTAATTTACTTTCAATATGGCCAATTGATTTGTTAAAATATGTTGAGTTTTACAACTAAAGTGAAGATTACATCCAAGATTCAGGGAGGTCAAAGCCCTTGGAAGTTGGGTGCAAATAAATTGGAAAATAAAATTGTCTGGTGTAGAATTGGAGATTTTAGAGTGACAGACTAAAATTCTCGATTTGGTCCTATCATTTTGATGCTTAAGTGTAATTGTTAGCCCTGACAGTGGGCGAATGTGGGAGCTCCAAAGTGAGGACCGGTATCCTCCCAGCCTAGCTACAGATTCAGTAACCAAGCATAGGATTAGTCAATGTTCTTTATGCCTGGAACAAAGGGTAAGACCTTTCCACATGACACACTTCTACAAATTCAACACCACAAGCTCTTTGTAAATTTTAAATCACATCTTCAATCAGTACCTAAATCCTGATTCTCCCATTTTGAGGTCGATACCTAAATTTCGACTCTCTCCTTTGAATTGATACATACATTTCAATTCTCATGTCTTCGAATTGATACATACATTTTGATTCTCACACCTTCGAATTTATACCTACATTTCAATTCTCTCGTCTTCGAATTGATACATACATTTCAATTCTCTCGTCTTCGGATTGATACCTACATTTTAATTCTCACATTTCAAGGTCGATACCTAAATTTCAACTCTCTCCTTGGAATTGATACCTAAATTTCAATTCTCACATCTTCAAATTGATACATACATTTCAATTCTCACATCTTTGAATTGATACCTACATTTCAATTCTTACATCTCGAAATTGATATGTACATTTCAATTCTCATTTTTGAGTCAATATCTAAATCTTGATTCTCACTTTTTGAGGTCGATACCTAAATTTTGACTCTCCTTGAAATCGATACCTAAATTTCAATTCTCACTTTCAAATCAGTCCAACATTTCTGATTCATTACATTTAAGGTCGGTCCTTACATTACGAGACACTCTTTTGAGAGTTGACCTACATTTCAATTCTCACTTCCGAATCAGTCTCACATTTCTGATTCATTACATTCATGGTCAGTCCTTACATTCCGACACTCTCTTTTAAGAATTGACCTACATTTCAATTCTCAGTTTTGAATCAGTCCTACATTTCTGATTCATTACATTCGAGGTTGGTCCTTACATTCCGACTCTCTTTTGAGAGTTGACCTACATTTCAGTTCTCATTTTTGAATCAATTCTACATCTCTGATTCATTACATTTGAGGTTGGTTCTTACATTTCGACACTCTCTTTTGAGAATTGACATACATTTCAATTCCCATTTTCACATTTTTGATTCATTACATTTGAGGTCGGTCCTTACATTCCGACTCTCTCTCTCTCTTTTTGAATTAATATATGAATTTCAATTCCCACCTCGAGGTCAACACTTACATATGGACTCCCATCCTTTGGAAATCTTTGAAATTTCATAACTCAAAGTCCACTCTCCAATCCCCAGCGAGAGTCCCTACTTCTCGACTTAATTAAACACACACCCACTAATTCCCCAGCGGAAACAAATAACACACACGACCCTACACATATTTTTGGGTCTGTTGACTTAGAAGTTGTATTGGTTTTTGTTAATCTCATCTGTCAATGCCAACACGTGCAGTGTGCTTGCCTAGCACACCACACCTATTGGGGGTCCATTTGTTGACCTCACTTTTGGTTGAGGTTTAGTTTTTTCATCTTTATTAGCCTAAGGTCTAGCCATAAAACTTTCCTATTGACTATTCTTAGAAAACTAGAAAAGTCACCCTCACCACTAGAAATTCCAAACTCTTCTCTACTCAACTTGAAGTTCCAAATGTTTGTTACAACCTCTAAATACTTAGTAGGTGGGGTCACTAAGGGGGAAACTCAAGATGAGTCACCCTTAGGACTGCTAGACCTTAGGGTTAACCCTGAGTATTGGTCTAGAGCTAAGGCACTCACTACTCTCATCTACACTCACATTCACTCACAACCCTAAAATTAAATTTCTAGCCTAGATCCTTTGATCTTTTGGGATACTCATGTAGATGGTTCCTTAAACCAACCGGCCCTAGGGCTATGGTTTGGCTAAGACTACTATGTAGAG
Organism: Phalaenopsis hybrid cultivar; assembly: GCA_002079205.1. NCBI lineage: Eukaryota > Viridiplantae > Streptophyta > Magnoliopsida > Asparagales > Orchidaceae > Phalaenopsis > Phalaenopsis hybrid cultivar. Next base: position 386,186 of record JXCR01147647.1, read on the forward strand.
GACCCAAAATGGGGTTTCCATTGGTCCATGGCTTGTTGATGATGTTTGGTACCTCAACTCTACCAAAATACCCATCTTGGCCTTTTACCCCTAAACACCCCCAAATTACCAAAATACCCCTGTTGGGCCAAAAATTCCAAAAATTCCAAAAATTTCCAGAAAATCCCAATAAATCCTAAATATTCTCAATTTTATTTCTCTCAACTACCACATGACTCAATTGGACCAATTTTACCATCTTTAACCAAAACCGCCAAATTTGCCTTGAAGGGCCCAAATTTCGCCAAATGCAACTCAAATGTCCATCAATTTGATCTCAATTGACCCCAATTCCAATCCTAAACTCAAATTCCAATTATTATATGACAAAAAAACAAATCCAAGCCTAATTGGCCCATGATTTGAGCCCAATTTTGAGTTAGGTTAATGACCCAATTTTGACCATATGACCTAATCTCACCAAATTGAACCCATAGCCTAGTCAATTGGCCTAATTAAAATTGATAAAATCTTTATAACATTTCTATACATCAAAATCAACCATCAATTGACCTTGGTGAAGCCTCAAATCCATTTGATGACATTCCTATACATCAAAATCAACCATCAATTGGCATTGTTGAAGTCTCAAATCCATTTGATTTAATTTCTATACATCAAAATCAAGTATCAATTGACCTTGGTGAAGCCTCAAATTCATTTAATTTTTGTCAAAATCCAAAATTCCTAAATTTAACCCCAAATTGGCTAAGTCCCCAAATTTCACCCAATTGATTGCCTTAGCCTCCAAATTGGCATCCAATTCATGTTGAAAACTCTTCATGAGGTCCCTATTGACCGTTTACAACAATCAATTTGGACTTAGCCCAAGGCTAACCCAAGCTATACCGAAGCCTAGCCCAACATAACCAAATTGATTAAGGTTCAAAATTCCCTAAAATTGACCCTTCAATTGAGCTCAAAACCACTTCCATTCTTCCCCAAAGTTGTTCCTTATGATCATCTACACCAAATGGAATATTTATTTGGGCCAATTACATGGCTAGCCTAGCCCAAACCCAAGTTTTGGTCATTTGCACGCACTTGGACCCTTGCACTAAATGTGACCTAACCACCCTAAAGTCACCAAATTAACTCCACCCCAGCCATTAGTTGCACTTAGCGACCTATCCAAACACCATGAAACCACTTAAATCAAGCCATGGACCAAAGGTTTCCCAAATTAAGGGATATTAATTCCAAAAATGCACATTCTTAAGAAATCTTTGCCAAATCAAAGTACATTTGCATTAAATTGTTGTGATGGATTCCTCTAGGTTCCCTGAGCTCCTAGCCACCTCCCTCTAGCCTGCCGACTAGCCTAGTGGCCGGAAAAGCTCAAAACTGAGAGCCACCCCCATGGCACCTCACCCAAATCAAACTTAGAGGCCAGCTCATCCAAGTCAAACCTAGAGGCCAGCTCATCCAAATCAAATTGAAGAGCTCCTCTGCCCTCCACCTAAGCACCACAATGCACCAAAACCTGTGCCCTGAGAGCCACCCCATGGCCAGTTTTATAAAAACTCACCTCCACGTCCATGGGAGGTGTGCTAAAAAGTTTCTTAGAGAGACCTCTCCAAACTTCTCATAAAGCTTTCCTAAGATCCCCTCAGTGCATTCCAACTATTTTTTCCAACCAATTCTCATTGTCAGAGCTCAATTTTGAGCTTGAAACCTTGACAAAAACTAGGACAGAACCCAATACAACTCCACAGCCTACCAAACTCAAATTAACTTCACCCACACCTTCATAACAGTGAAAGAAGCCAAAACCCCATAAAATCCCCCTTCCACAGAGCCTCTACCATAGCTCTAGGCCAACACCCAACTTCGGTCGTGATTGAATTCCTACTTAGGCCTTACACCAAGACCAGGAACTCAATCCCTAGCCTCCTTGGACCCCAAAAAACGTGCCCCTCTGATCGAAGCTTCACTTCTAAGAGTAAAGGTATAAAACCTCACCTCATCTCGAGCCTATTTCGATTCTCCATTTGATTAGGCTTAATTTAATTTCATGATTGTCATATGGATATGTTCATCTCACTTAGACGAGTCCATAGAAAAATCACAAAAATAAAATAAAAAAAACCTCTTGCTCAGTGAACAGAGGAGAATGATGTGAAATAAATTTCATGTCCATTTGATGCATAAAATATTTTTAATTAATTGAACACTGTTTGGGATCCTTTGATTCTCCATGCATATTGACACATCCCCTTGGCTTGAAATTTTGGCATGTTCTAGCCTCTGTAAGGGGAAACATCCTCTGATTTTTCCAAAGTCAGAGGAGGTTCCTATACAGAGATCCATCTTTTTCAAGATCTTCCACATTATTTCTTTAAAATAATCATGGAAATTAGTATATTAATTAGAAAAACCTAAGAAAATTTTGGAAGGTCCACCTTGACTAGAGAAGCCTTTGAAAATAATTTCATGGGTAAATTCATTTAAAATACACTTAAATTTTACAAACACTAAATCACTAAAATAATTGATTTTGGAAAATATAAACATTTAAATGACTTAATTTTTTATCTCCACTGTGATTTATGATCCAGAGAATTCAAAATATTTTGAGTTCATTTGATAACTTAAATTGATTTTCAAAGATAAATACCACTTTTGACACTTAAATGATTTTTTAAAATCAAAATAAAACTCAAAAAATTATGAAACTTAATTTTTTGAGTTCTCTATGATCAGGGATATTTTATAAAAATAAAATTATATTTAAAATAAAAACTTGATTTTTAGCCTATTTTAAATATTTAAAATAATTAAAAATTCATAAAAATCACAAAAATAATTAAACTCATGGAAATGTTCTAAATTGCTTCCTAATCACTTAGGAATAATTATAATATTTTTCCTGATTTTCTAAAAAAAGATATTGAATTTCAAAGCTTAAAAATAATTTTTAAAGTCTAAAAATGAGTTTTCACTAAAATAATTCCAATAAATCAAAGAAAAATAAAAAAAAATATATGAAATTTACTCCTCTGAGTTTCCTAACCCTAGAGAGATCTTTCAAAAATACAAAACTTAATTTTCACCACCTAAAATATTTTATTTTTATTAAATAGACCAGAATTTAAAATAATTCTAATTAATCACAGAGAATTCAATAAATTATGAAATTTAGTCCAAAGACTTCTTTGGTCTAGGTCTACCTTGAGTAGAAATTTCAAAGGATTAGAATTTACTTTGTTCAATTTAGGAATTTTCTTTGAAAAATCCTATTTTTGCATAAAAATAATTATATAAAATAAGTTAAATTTTGAAAAATCACATTTTCTCATCTGATGTCTTAATTGACTCATGAATGAGGTAAGATAAAAATTTCAAAGTCATTTGAATTGAGTTTGATAAATTATGAGGTGTTAGAGCCTTAGGGGCAAATGTGTAATTTTGGAAATTTAGCCTTAATTAACATTTAGGCTTAAGTCAAGGAGGGGAATGGGTGACATCTGATCTTAATTAATTGATTTGATGCTTGAAACACAAGGGTCAATCGGTAGAAACCAATCTTACTTTCTTAATTAAGTTAATAAATTTCTAAATTATTAAAATTTAGTAGTTTATTAAAATCAAATGATCCTGGACTTATGGGTATGAATTTTGAAGTCAATAATTAATCAATTTAATATCCCTATTTTGATTTTCAAATAAAATCAAAATCATGAATCATGACCACTTTAGGCTTAACCCTTTTCAAAACTAATTAAGACACTCACCTAGGTCTTAATGGCTTAGTGGTGACTTAGGCTAAATCAAAATTGACTAAATGAGGATTTGAGAAATAAACATAATTACATTAAAAATTCTTGAAACACCACTAAGCCCAATTAGGATTAAAAATTTGGCTAAGTGTTCAAATTACACTAACTTCCCCTTGAAGGGAATTCACTCACATAATTTTCAAATTAAATGATAAATGATAATTAACCTATTCTTAGGGATAATTGAGACATCAATGTTCACTGAGACTTAAGGGTATTTATAGGATGAATTATTTAGCAACATAATAAGTTTAAAAAGAAGTCGGGATTTTCCACCAGGCAGCGAGAAAGTAGCATTGACCTGCTTCTTTCTCTAAATCTGTTGGACACCTTGGAAATCTACTAAACTTAACATATCTTCATTGATAAAGTCATCCTTAATTAAACTTCTAAGGACCAGCCAAGATATGACATAGGGTTAGGAAAATTATCAGAACTTTACTTTTTCTGCTCTTCATAAATTCCCTCACATGCATTTTTAAGTTTCAGGTGGTGGAACGAGAAGACTCGCCAGGTACAATTTTACAGTTTATAGTACCGTCCTTTTTCTGCCTTTTCCTTACATGTTTTATGCTTGCATTTACCTACATGTATGAAAACAACATAAACTTGCATGTTAACCATAACCATAACCCGAAAGCAAAATTAAAATCAACTAAGATAAAACTCACTGCCACAACATTAAAAATATAAAACAACTCAAAATTTAATCACAAACATCACACAAAACCACAACTTCAACTAAATTAAGATGTCTCTATCAGATGATCGGGAATCCCTCGGAGGAGGAAACCTACGGTTGCTAACGAGGCTTCCCACGTTTTAAATGAAATTATGGAATTCATTAAATTGAGTTTAGTAAGTTCATTTGGACTAAGTGAATCCAATATAAAATAGTGGTGCAAGAATGAGAGAACCGTACGATCCTAACCAATGTCACTCTAATCAACTTTAATATGCCCTCATAAAATTTAAAGAACTTCAACCATAGGGCCACTGTTGCTCTAATCAACTTTAATATGCCCTCTATAAAATTTAAAGAACTTCAACCATAGGGCCACCTGATTTGACATTATAACTTGACACACTTGAAAACTCAAACTCATCGCGGCGAGGAGCTTGGAGCTAGCATGCGTTATAACATGGCACACTAGATAACTCAAACTCGTCGCAGCAGGAGCTTGGAGCTAGCTTGGTGGGCAGCAGACGCCCTTATAAAATTTAAAGAACTTCAACCATAAGGCCACCTGATTTGATATTATAACTTGACGCACTAGAAAACTCAAACTCATCGCGGCAAGGAGCTTGGGACTAGCATGGTGGGCAGCACGGCGATCTTTAACAGTAAAACCTGTCTTCCTCAGCTAAACCAATCTTCCTTCCTTAGACTTAAATAACAAAGCCATAGGACAACAAGGNCTGAAATTTTTATGGTGAGTTCTCTGACTCATGAAACACATTGGAGGATAAAAATCAAGTGATTTTAATCTCTGTGTGCTTCAAACTAAATGTTTTAAGCAAATTAAAGTTTGCTCAAAACAGTAATGTTTTGATTCTTAAAAATCATGAAATTATTTCCTAAGACTAGTTTGGCCATAGGAAACTTACATGAATTTTTGAAGAATTTTCTAAGCTACATACAATTTTCTATAATTATTGGAATAGAAAATGCATAAAAACTTTAGAAAATTAAGATCTCTATTTAGAGATCTTCTATGTCTTTGGAAAAATGCTCAAATTATGCACCCAGATAGAGCCTACAACATATAAAAATTTGGGGTCAAGATGATATTTCAATATGGATAGAGAATTGAAAAACCCCTAACACTAATTTATTTTTTAAAAATAATTTATGCATTAAATTAATATGAAAATAATTTCACATGATTCTTCTCTATTCACTAAGCAAGAGGATATTTTTATTTTATTTTTATGAGTTTTCTATGAAAAGTTATGAATTTTTTAAGTTTAGGGGTATTTTCTGAATTTTTTAAATCCCATAATTTTCTACTTAAACCCCGCGCTGACTGGATCATGGGCGGTTCCGAAAATGCCATGTGTTGCGCTCTGGTTTGCCGTCGCCATCCGCGTCAGCGCTGACTCAGCGCACTGTGCATATACAGGATTTCTGTCTGACGCGATCAGGACAATCCGATCGATACACGCACGAATATACGGCATCCGTTCATCGTCCCCATCTGGTTCATCCCGGGAGCCGTCCATCTTCAAACGTCAATATCTCACTCGATTCTCAACGGATTTACATGAATTTTTTTTAAATCGTNTTGGCTAAGACCACTATGTAGAGGACCTAAAATGGGGTTTCCTTTGGTCCATGGCTTATTGGTGATGATTGGTACCTCAACTCTACTAAAATACCCATCTTGGCCTTTTACCCCTAAAACACCCCCTAATGACCAAAATGCCCCTCTTGGGCTCAAAATCCCAAAAATTCCAAAAATTCCTAGAAAATCTCAATAAATCCCAAATATTTCTATTTTCATTTCTCTCAATTACCACATAACCCAATTTGTCCAATTTAACCATCTTTAACCAAAATCCCCAAATTGCCCTTTAAAGACCCAAATTTCCCCAAATCCAACTAAACCCATCAATTTGATTTCAATTGACCCAAATTACAATCCAAAACTCAAATTAACTTTTTATATGACCAAACTAAACCAAATACAAGCTCAATTTGTCCATGATTTGAGCCCAATTTTGATTTGGGTCAAAACCCCAATTTTGACCATATGACTTGACCTCACTAAATTGAAACCACAGACTAGTCAATTGGCCTCAATTAATGTTGAAAAATCTTTATAACATTCATATACATCAAAATCAACCATCCTTGTTGAAGCCTCAAATCCATTTTATTTTGGCCTAAATCCAAAATTCCCAAATTTAGCCCCAGTTGACTTTGATGAAGTTTCAAATCTATTTGATTTTGGCCTAAATCCAAAATTCCCAAATTTAGCCCCAAATTGGCTAAGTCCCCAAATTTCACCCAATTGATTGCCTTAACCTCCAAATTGGCATCCAATTCATGTTGNAGCATCCAATTCATGTTGAAAACTTTTCATGAGGTCCCTATTGACCATTTAAAACAATTAATTTGGACTTAGCCCAAGGCTAACCCAAGCTCGACCCAAGCCTAGCCTAACATGACCAAATTGATTAAAGTTCAAAATTCCCTCCAATTGAGCTCAAAACCACTTCCACCCTTCACCAAAGTTGTTCCTTATAATCATATACACCAAATGCAACCATTATTTTGGCCAATTGACATGGCTAACCTAGCCCAAACCAAATTTTTGGGCATTTGCACCCACTTGGACCCATACACTAAATGTGACCTAACCACCCTTAGGCCACCAAATTAACTCCACCACAGCCATTATTGGACTTAGTGACCAGTCCAAACACCATGAAATCACCTANTGAAACCTGTCTTCCCCAGCTAATCCAATCTTCCTTCCTTAGACTTAAACAACAAAGCCATAGGACTTCGAGGTTTTTTGCTTATGCAACGTAAATCCTCATCTTATCTTTAGGCCTTTGCATAGCCCTGCTATACAATTCTCATGCAACGTAAATCCTCACCTTATCTTTAGGCCTTTGCATAGCCCTGCTATACAATATACTCTTAAATCATCTTAGGATTTTGAGGTTGTCGTTTGTCACGACCTAAATCCTCACATCTTCCAGGCTATACCGTCTTAGGATTCCGAGGTTGTCGTTTGTCACGACCTAAATCCTCACATCTTCCAGGCTATACATCTTAGGATTCCGAGGTTGTCGTTTATCATGACCTAAATCCTCACATCTTCCAGGCTATTTGATCTTAGGATTCTGAGGTTGTCGTTCGTCACGACCTAAATCCTCACATCTTCCAAGCTATTTGATCTTAGGATTCTGAGGTTGTCGTCCGTCATGACCTAAATCCTCACATCTTCCAGGCTATTTGCATCACCTTATCTTTAGGCCTTTGTATAGCCCTGCTATATAATATAAGCCCTAACTCGTCTTAGCCGAGGTTGTCGTTTATCACGACCTAAATCTTCACATCTTCCAGGCTATTTGTGTGATCATTCGAGATTTTCGTTTGTCACAACCTAAACCCTCACATCTTCCAGGCTATTTGTGTGATCGTTTCACACGAAAAGGTTGTCGTTTGTCACAACCTAAACCCTCACATCTTCCAGGCTATTTGTGTGATCATTTCGTCGTTTGTCACGACCTAAATCCTCACATTTTCCAGGTTATTTGTGTGATCATTTCACACGAATGTCTTTGTCACGACCTAAATCCTCACATCTTCCAGGCTATTCGTGTGATTGTTTTACGCAAATATAAGCTCAAACTAAATATAATTGACAGGATGAAACACTTAAATACTTCTCCTCAAAACTGAAGCCAAACATTAGGATAGCTTGGGAAGTCTGCAGGAAGAAACACTTAAATATTTCTCCTCAAAATTGAAGCCAAACATTAGGATAGCTTGGGAAGTCACTGAGGTTCACCTCTGGATCCATGACATCCCCTAGTTCTTCTTTCTTTAGATTCTACAATAAAATAGAGTTCTCCTCTGTATTCTTCTTTTGGGTTCTACAATAAAATGTTCTAAATTTTGAACCAAATCCCCTTTCACACCTCTACGTCTAGTTTTGTTAATAAGTCCTACCCTTTGAAATTTTTTGAAGATAATATTTTCTGATTTTTATCAAGAGTCTTCTTAAGTGACTTCGGTCAATTAGGATGTAATTAACTATAGGGGCTTGCCCTTATAGGAAGCATGTCCGAACCCAACTTAATATAAACCCTANAACAAGGTTGCTCGCTTATGCAACGTAAATCCTCACTTTTTCTTTAGGCCTTTGCATAGCCTTGCTATACAATATAAGCCCTAACTCGCCTTAGGATTCTGTCGTTTGTCACGACCTAAATCCTTACATCTTCAAGGCTATTTGCATGATTGCTTCACATGAATGTAAGCCCTAACTAATAAAATTGGTAGGATGAAATATTAAAATTTTTCTCCTCAAAACTGAAGCCAAATATTAGGATAGCTTGGGAGGTCACCGAGGTTCTTTTCTGGATCCATGACATCCTCTAGTTCTTCCTCCTTTGGATTCTAAAATAAAATTTTCCAGATTCAAACCAATACACTTTCACACCTCTATGCTCGATCTCATTGAAGAGTCCTATCCCTTGAAACCCCTTGAAGATAATGTTTCTTGATTTTTATCGACAGTCTTCTTAGGTGACTTTGGTCATTTAAGATGTAATTAACTATAAGGGCTTGCCCTAGTAGGAAGCATGTCCTAACCCAGCTTAATATAAACCCTATTTAATCATTTATATTAAATACGAGAATTTGTCGGCAAATACAACAATTTCACAGACCAGACGAACGTCATACTTTCCTTAGTTTATTTGATCGAGCCTCATCCTCAAGTCTTGTGTTNTGTCTTATCATTTGAAACTTCTTGAAGAGAATATTTCTTGATTTTTATCGAGAGTCTTCTTAGATGACCTTGCCCTTATAAGAAGCATGTCCGAACCCATCTTAATATAAACTCTATTTAATATTTTATATTTAATAGGGGAACTTGTTGGCAAATACAAATAGTTTCGCAGACCAGACGGACGTCATACTTTCCTTAGTTTATTTGATCAAGCCTCATCCTCAAGTCTTGTGTTTATCCTTCGGGATAGGTATAGGATTTGAGGTACAACGCTTTTTCATTTTAAACTATGAAAAATATGGGGTCAGTCTAATTTCATACTTCAACGTCCTTCCAAAGCAGGCGACGGGATTTCAATTCCAGTGACCGATAACTTCTTACAGGCAACTCCCCGCAAACCCCACTCAACACCAAAAATAACGTCGATAGATTCTTCGACTCCGTGGGGATGTGCTTTTATTTCCATTCAAATCAAGAAATATTATTTTCACACATCGGTAATGTGTCCATGTCCTTCTTGGACCAATTACTCTTCTTCTGTTGGCATACTTTACCCATTTTTGTCTTGGGAAGGTATGGCCAACTCCTTGGACTTCAGGACTAGCTGTTCAACCATCTTTGAACAGAGGGGTTTATAAGGCCATTAAAGTCTCTTTAAATTTTTATATGGGGTCGGATCCCCAATAGGTGTGTCGGTGGACTAATTCCACTTGGGCATTCTATGTCACTAAATGGGTCCCATACTGGGTCCTAAAATTTCTTTACATCTCTCTTCAAAATTTGGTTTGCTATTTCGCAAATTAAACCAAATCGTGTTGTGCTGTGTGCACTTTGAAATTTTCTTGTATTAATTAAAATTTACACCTTTTTAAATAAAGTTGTTAAAAATAACTATAAATTAAGACCCGCTTGGTCTACAGATCAACCTCTATTTTCAGTTCTTGCACTAAAGATTACTAGGTTTTTAGCCATATAACTAACCCTAAAACTTTATGTTTTGAAGCGCGCTGCAATGACATACCCAACACTAACTTTTTTTCTGCAACCTACCAATGGACCGCAACACCTGTAACGTCGCTCCCACCATCAAGTTTGGAGCTAGATTTAAAGATCTCGAGGTTATCCTTGGAAAAGCCCCATTCGTGGTAATGAAGATCGCCGCTCCAGAAATGCAGGAGCCATCTACAGAATTCAGCCTGAACTACCTTCAAGACTTCCCTACCTGTAAGAAGACTAAAGCTAGTGCCGTCGCGGCACCCGTCAAACCTATTATCCCTACTGCTGTTAAGGTGAAAGAAGTGATGATCGTTGAAGATCCGACTGAGGGATTAACTCTCTCACCACCCATGTTTAAAATCGGGTCTAGCTCAAGGGCTATACCACTGACCCGAACTCAAAGGAGGAATCACAATAGAAGAGTTTGGAGGGCTATCAAAGCCTAAGCTCCTGAAAAGATACCCGTTGAAAAGGAGCCTCATCAAGTTGAAGAAGTGTTACCGGAAATTTATCCACTCCTGCAAGGGAGTAGATTCCATCCTCTGACAAATACTGATGGATATGAGAGTGTCCAGAGGATCGCTGCCGCATTACCATCACTTCATGAACATGGTGAGGAGGGAAAGAAGTTCACTCCTATCACTCAAGTTAGTGCAGTTTTCAAAAGGCTTGCTACCAAAGAAGGATGCTTAGTTAGCGAGTTACTTAAACAAGTGGGAGATGCAATTTCCCCTCGCATTAAGAGGGGAAATTCACGTAAGACAATTGGAGCACCGCCTACTCGAATTCCCGTTTGGCTCCGTTTAGGGAACAAAGTTGATACCACAGTGATTACTACTGATTATACTACCACCAGGACCACAGGCTGTCGACCGGTTAAGTCGAGACTGGGTCCGAAGATCTTACCCGTCATTCCTGCAATCCTAGAGATAAAGACAAAGAAATTACCTGATATACGGGGAGCATAACTTCCCTCAACATACCGATGTCTCTATTAAGACATTTTGTCCTGAGACATCATCATCGAAGAAGAAGAGGGTATGGGTACCCAAGGTTGTTGCACCGATACATTTCAGTGAGCCTGCAGGACAGGAAGTAAAACCAGTGCCTGAAATATCCGACATCGTTGTGACAATAGCCAATGAGATGAAGGAACAAGTAGAGAATGTCCATCAAGGTCCTCCAGATCTTAAAGCAATCAAGGAATCGATAATTGAGGAAAAAGTTGAGAAACACAGGATTGAGATTTTTGAGTTAGCTCGAGAGCACGGAGTTTCCGTCAATAGTGACAATGAAGATTTTGATTACAATGATTACCTGGAGGAGGATTTCATGGATGTTCATGTGATCGAAACCAGAGCTACCACGTCTGCACGCGAGGCTCAACCACACACCGAAGAGAACGTCGTAGAAGAGCTGCGTGGGGTTATCCTCCTAAGAGATGAGCAAGTCAGTCTACTGGAGAAAAGAATAGAAGAGATGACTGCAGCTATGACTACCATGACATCCATTCAGGGGCAATCACAAGCACCGAGATTAGCTTCTACAGAGATTAATCAGCAAGAAATCATACACAACACGAATGAAAGAAGAGAGGATGCTTCAGCAGACAAAGATGAACAACCAAAGAAAGATTCTCCATCAGGTGCCATGTCAGAAAGGAATTCAAGCAAATGGTTGAACAAGTGTGGGACGCCTTAGCCCAATCCAAGGGCAGTGCATCAATTTTGAAGGGTAGACCTTACCCGGAGGAGTTCGATGTCGTACCTTTCCCCGAATGTTTTGTGGCCCCAAAGTTCAAAATATTTGACGAGACTGGAAATCCCAGATAGCACATAGCACATTTTTGAGCCAGTTGTGGCAACACAAGGAATAATGAAGCTCTACTCTGCCAACAGTTCGTCAGCAGCTTGTCAGGGATTTCTTTTGACTGGTACGCTGACTTGCCCAATGGGTCAGTTAAAACATTTTCTAAGTTGGAACTGTTGTTTGTGAAAAGATTTACCGAGGCACAACATCATGTGTCTATTTGAGAGCTCATGATGGTGAAGCAAAAGCCCAACAAAACTTTGGCAAACTATATTTTGAGGTGGAGAAACTTAGCATGAAATGTGAACTTCAGCTACAGAAACATCAAGCAATTAAGATTCTACTCAAAAGCATTCATAGGCCAGTAGCTTTCATGCTTAAGGGACTCACCATCAAATCCTATGAGAAGCTACTCAGTAAAGCCAGCAGTCTTCAAAAAGAAATGAAGCACATGGAGCCACATGAAAAGCGAGAAGCTACTCAGTAAATCCAGCAGTCTTCAAGAAGAAATGAAGCACATGGAGCCGCATGAAAAGGCTAAGGTGACCAGGGTGTTCGAAAAGAAATCAGGAGTAGTCGCAACTGTCGACAAAGGAGAGAAATAGATAAAGATATATGAAGAAGAACATCGCCAATCTTCATTACAATACTCTCAGAAATAGAGCAGTCAATCCAACCAATGGCCACCTCAGGGGGATCACTTCAAACAACGGGTAAAAGAATATCCCTATTAGAGCGACAGAAAGTTGTGTATTCCTTCAAGGATGAAGCTGTACCTAAAATATTCAAAAGCTTAATGAAGAAACCAGAATTCAAACTGCTTAATCCAAAGAAAACTGAAGAGGTGGATAAGAAGAATGAACCAAACTATTGCCCATACCACCGGTTGTTTGGGCATACTATAGACAAGTGTTTCGTCTTTAAGGGCTGGTTTGAGAAGAACCTCAAGTAAGAGAACATAATAATCCCGAATGAGTATTTGAGAGAACCTGAAAAAGGTTCCATAAAAATGATTTCAACTGAGTCAATCTCCCTAATTGATCCGTATACTGGAATAGACGGATGGAGTACAACTTGGGATGAACTCAATAGGGTCCTTAATCAAATACAGCATTCATCAAAACAAGCTTCTACGAACACTAAAGAAGAATGGAAGGAGGTCTGGAGCAAATCGTCCAAGAAGATACTCAACAAGATATAGTCTGCATCAAAACAAGCCTCCGTTCAGGGACCGCAACTTACCGAGTCCGAGATGAAGTTTTCATCAAGAGATCACTCATCGTCAAGGACAAAGAATAAGAAGAAGAAAAGCATCACTGCCAAGATTGATATCACGGGGGGGTAGGTGTCGGCACTATTTTTGGTGTAGGGTTTGCCCGTAAGAAGCTGTCGGTCATCGAAATTGAAATCTCATTGCCCGTTTCGGAAGAACGTTAAAAAAAATTTAGTTTTGAAAAATATGGAGTCAAACTGACCCCATAATTTTCATAGTTAGATGAAAGAGCACTTTACCTCAAATTCTACATCTATCCCTAAGGATGAACACAAGAATTGAGGATGAGGCTCGATCAAATAAACTAGAGAAAGTTATGACATCCGTTTGATCTACGAAACCAATGTATTGGCCAACAAGTTCCCCTATTTAATATAAGAAATTAAATAGGGTTTACATTATGTAGGGTTCGGGAAAAGCTTCCTATAAGGGCAAGCCCCTATAGTTAATTA